>JAIWQS010000087.1:0-178759 GCA_029891385.1 Erythroxylum novogranatense | reverse complement strand
AGATGTAGTAGAAAAGAAATGGTGTATGGCTATGGTTGAGAGATTAAAGCAATTGAGAAGAATAAAATATAAACCTTGGTGGATTTACCAAAAGGCAAGAAGCAATGGGTCTAAAATGGATTTACAAGTCCAAGCTTAATGCAATGCTTCTTTACAAAGAAATAAAACATGATTGTGGCTACATAATATGCATAAGTTCTAGGTATTGATTTCACTTAAACTTATGCTCCAGCTTGCTCATTTTGACACTATTAGAATAGTTTTAGCTTTAGCCACCTATAACAATTAGGCGCTTTATCAACTAGACATAAAATCAACTTTTCTTAATAATAAGGATCTATTAAAGGATGTAATTGTTGGCATCTCAATTCTTTACGATAAAAGACCAATAACTCAAAGTTTACAAGTTACAAAGGCACTTTATTGACTTAAAAAGTCTTGAGCTTGTTACGGTGAAATTTATGCTTTTTAATTAAAATAATTTTTAAAAGAAGACTAATGTTAGACAACATAAAATGATTTCTTGGTCAGTATGCTTCAAAACTTTGAAATGTAAAATTTGGTCCTTTATATTATTTTTAGGAATTAAAGTGGTGTAAGATTCAAATGGAATTTCTTTTCAAAGGAAATATGTAATTGAGATTTGTTAAAAGTGCGAGGAGGAGAATTGCAAGGCAATCAAAACTCCATCAAATACAAATGAAAAGTTGTCTTTGGATGTTATAGTAGAAAAGGTCAAGTGAAACTGTTTAAAAGCATCAGGAAGTCTCATGTATCTCACTCATATAAGGCCTGATATAGTTTTTAAAGTCTCATTTCAAGTTTATGCATTAACCAAGTAAGAATCATTTAAAGGACAAAAAGAATTCTTCATTATATACAATGGACTTCAAATTTTAGCACCAATTATTCAAAAAGCAATTTGAATTCTCTTATTGCTTTTACGAATAGTGATTGGGCATCTTGTACATATAAAAAAAAGTATAATAGGTTATGTTATCAAGCTTGGCTCAAGAGCTATTTCGTGGTTCTTAAATAAGGGCAAAGCACAACTCTCTTAAGTATTGAAGTAAGCGATATAGTAGTAACAATAATAGTTTAACAAGTTTTTGGCTAAGAAGAATATTTCAAGATTTGAAGCAAAAAAAATAGAGCCATTATGATATTTTGGGATAACAAATCCACAATTGTAATGTTAAGGAATCTAGTACAATAAGCTAGAGCAAAACATGTTAAGGTCAAGCACCACTTTATTCAGGATTTGATTGTAAAAAATGTTATGGAGCTGTAGTACATCAACACAGAAGATCAACTAGCAAATATTTTTACAAAGGTCTTAGCTAATCCAAAAGTTAAGAAATTTCATTCCGTGAAACCGTGTTAAAGAAGTAAAGACTTCTTGAATTAATTAAGGAAGTAATGTTAGAAAGTAATTTAAGGTTGGATCAATTATTTATGCACGTCTTTAGAGTTTTATTTTTATTGTTAGTTGTAGATGAATCCATTGTGTAACATCCCTGCTATCATAACAAGGGTATTTTGGTAAATTGGGATGATTGATGGGTTTCATTGCATTCACCGATCGAGCATGTTACATCGCCTCTAAATATAGAGGAACAGGTTTATTGCATATGCATTTATTCATAGGTACATGCATTCATGGTTTTCCGGTATTTAATTGAGCATGGACTGACTGAACTGACTGGAACGTGAATTATTGGGGAATCATGAGAAATTGGGTTCAAATGACTGATTTGGAATAGTTTAAGTGTAATTGGTAATTGATAGTGGCTTATAGGAAATTTTCAGGGAATTCGAGAGGAAATGCCCGGACCGGAAATATTTGAGAGATTGCAATCGATTATTTGATAAGATCGAAAGAATTGTTCGATGGCAATGGAAAAATTTAGAGTTATACTGTTAAGAAATAAATATGATGAGTCATTGAAATTAGAGACTGAAATTTGGACTGAGTTGGAGACTTAGGTCTATAAATACTAGGTTTGAAAGAAATTGGGGAAAATTGGTCTAAGGCATTTCATTTCTTCTTCTTCCCCTCTACGGTGATCTTTGATTTTTCCCAACGGTGAGATCCTTCGATTTTTCCTTGTGATTTTCTCCTCATTGTGTAAGGCTAACTTGTTATTGTGATTGATGAAGGATTGAGAAGCTATAGAGTAGATCATCGTTGATTTTGAAAGATTTGTGGTTTACGGTATTTTGAGAGATCCGTGGATTGGAGCTTGATTGGTAAGTTTTAATGGTTTTAATGTTGTTATTGATGGTTTTATGGCATTTATGGCATTTATTATGGTTTATCGAGTAGTGGGAGAGTTAATGGTGGTTTTATAGAGAGAAATAAGAAAACGATCGGAGAAGACGAAGGATTCACGACGCCGCGACATATGAAGCCTCGCCGTGATTTAATTTTAATTGTCGCCATGAGGGAGAAGAGGACGCCGCATGAGTGTCATTTAATTGACGCCGACGACGAAGTCTTCTTATGCCGAATTGATGGCCACCGAATTGGATTGTTTCACGCCATGCATGAAGGACCATTTCACGTCGTGGCAAGGGCCTCGCCACGGCGAAGGGACTGCTCCATTGAATTAATTTCAAATTATCAGCATAATTCATGGTGTAGACCTCCGATCGAGGTGATTCTAGATTCGTTACGGACTAGGAAAGAGGACTACAATTGAGGATAATTATAGAATTAGAATTGATTTAAGTGACATTGATTTATAGAGATTAAAGTCGATTATGGTTCATAGTGTGCCTAAATATTGAATTGAGACAATTGAGTTTTAATTGGGATTTTCAATAGAGTTTCGACCCAATGAATAGGAAATTTGTAGGGAATGCGAATTGAGGAAATTGATTGAATTATAGGAATGGATCAAATCATTAATGATCAATTGAGCAAAGAGATAGGGTTGAGCATAAGATATCAAAATTGGGTATTAGCTAGGAAATCGTGAACATGCACCGTATATAATTTCACCGAGACATATGCATTACCGAATCTGCTTAATTGAGCATCTAGTAATGGACCGTATTTAATCGTATAGAGGCGCCATAGATCATCGCTCCACGGACATTGCTAGGACTTCCAGCAGAGTTTCGAAGTTACTGGTGAGTAACCTAGTTGGTTTCTCAAATTCCGACTATTTAAATGCTCAACGTGAATTATCGCCAAATGTGAAACCGATGATTACCGAAATATACATGATTGGATGGTATGCCTCATCAGATTAGACTGCGAAATTGCATGATCACTTTCATCAGATCGATTGGATTATTGTGAATTATCAGATTATCGAAATACAATATCGGGCTTTTATAGCCATACATCGAATCATCGAATACTAAATTATCGAACATCGCATTGCATGCATAAATGCATGATCGATAATGGAATGTGACCCAAGTTGCTATTATCACCGAAAAGAGCCTCGAGCTCGAACATCAGATCGACCGGGCCTCGAGCCCAGGGAGAAATCCCGACGCGCCCCCATCGAACACCGACCGAGCACTGGGCACAACATCAATAACTAGAAAGAGTCACATACGCATTGATCTACATGAATGATTGTTCGCGACAATTATCGATTACGTGATGGCATGGTTTCATCAGAAATTGTTACATATTACTGCTAATTGTTATTTAATGCTGTAAATTGTTATAATGTATCGATAATTGAATATTATCAGATTGTCATTGCACGCGTGCGTAATGCATGATTTGAGTGAACCATCGATGATGGTTTCTCGCTGAGTTCGTAAACTCACCCAACATTGCAAATATTTTTCAGGGATTGCAGAGTACCCCGTTAGACGAAAGGGAGTATGTCTCATCGACCGAGTCGAGACTAGGGTCGGGATCGCTTCACGTCCCAGCATTAGTGTCTTTCCGAGTCGTGTAAATGAGTCTTTCGATTGATGTATAAATTATGTTTCCAGTAATTGTATTGTTATTATAGAGGCCCCAATGACTAATAGGTATCATAAATTGATTATTGAAATAGTGTTTTGATTGAAAATGTTTCGCATCGCGCCCAAATGGTTTATTGTTTTCACGCACTCAAATGTTTTCAAAAGAAAAAATGTTTTACCGAGTATCGATCGCTTTAGATACCACCTCATGGTCACGGCTCTGGATATCACCGTAGATGTCGGTTCGGGTCTCGTGGGAGTGGTGTTACATTTGTGGTATCGAGCCCGTAATACGATTGTACACGGGCGCTCAAATTTGTACTGAGTCACATGCATTAAAGTCGTCATAGCAGACGGTAGTAACTGATCCCTAGTCGAGTCACATGAGTATGTCCCAATTGTTTAAGTGGTTAGAGATGGAAAGGAAAGGATGATATGTTAGAACGTGATAGATGGAAACTGTGCATAGCGTGGAATAACAGGAAGTGTATAGTTTGATCTGATAAAAGACGATTAAGTGTATCGGTATGGGTGGATATCTTACGGATCATGCGACATCGTGTTATATCGGGCATATCCTTGAATGTAGGTATGAAGTTATAGTTATGGATTGACAGAGGTAAATAGAGATGATGGAATGGCAAGATTGAAAGTGTATAAATAGAGCGGTATAATAAAATGTTCGTGATCTAGAAGAGTTAAAATTGGAATTGATTATCAAACAAGAGGTAGTGTATAAGAGTTATGACTTGAGTCACATTATGTTAGCAAGGAATCCGAATGATTGATCGCCTATGACATTGAATTGAGAGTGAAAATGCATGGGTATGGTGCATTAATGAAAGGATTGAAATATAAGATACCGATAATGATAGATGACAGAGTGGTCAAGGTTTAGTTGAATTGCCTAAGTAAACGCACACCGATTATGGAGCCCCATGGCGAGTGAAAATTTTAAACTCAATTGTTTCATGTGTAGAGATTACGGAAGAGATTGATGAGTTAGTGGCTATGCTAGTTGTAGTCCTTATCGCTTAAAGTTCAATATGAGTAAATAAGAGACGAAAGTGATTATAGTGATCGTAATGAATGGAGAGTGGTTATGACCTCACGATTGGGAACGATCAGTAAAAGGGAAAGTGTGGTAAAATTTAATGAAAACAAAGTATAGCGTGAGTGACAAATTGGTATATTGACGAATGATTTTCAACGGTATGCATCAGAATGAACGTGATAAAAAAAGGGTGTTCTTTGGTATGTGGATTATGGCATGATTGATCTACGTGGATACCGAGTATATGTGGAATTGATTTCATGGTATTGAAAATGATTGACAAGAAATAATGACGATATTGATGAGAAATAAATTTTATAAATGATATCGATGAAAATAGTAAGAACTTTCTCGAATTGGATACGATGATCGATGAGTCGGCTTGAAAGTGATTAATGAAAGGGCAATATAGATTAATGTGAAATGAATTACAGTTAACTCGGAGTCATAATCTGAGCCAAGATTCAAGTGTAAGAAATAAAATTTCGCCATCAAAAGAGATGTCCTATGGTTAGTGCAAGGAACCCGATTGTAATAGCTTATCGACCAAGAAGGAGATAGTGTTGACTTATAAAATGAATCCAGTATAGGGGTGAGTGATCCAAGTTAATGTCAATGAGTCGAATTGATTATTATTGAAGTAATGAGAATCTTATGAGATTAGTGTTTATCATTAAAGAGATGTAAGTTGATAATCGATAAATGAAATGTTTCCAAGTGTATCACTACTAGATAGATGCACTTAGATAAGGATAAGAGCGTAAAAGGAGAAATTGAATTTGTTATAAGTAACCTCTATGTGATTGTGATGAATTGAGCTATGGATTGGTAATTCAAGAAAAGAGGTTTGGATCCAAATTGTTACATGATGTGATTAGGAAATATTGTTGGGATCCGATATATGTGTTATTGATATTGAAAGTGACAAATTATGAGTAATTTTAATGAAATAGTGAGACAAAGTTGAGTACGGGAAAAAAAGTGAATGGTTATTGATCGCATTGATTTCAGTTCATTGGCAGAAACTACTCGAGTAACGATTTAAACGGGGAAACTAAATTCATTATTAAATGGCCTCTATGCGACTGTGGTATGAATAGATTGGTAAGGTGATTTATAACCTAAAAGATGATTCGATTTATCGTTGTTTTATGGATCGGAATAAGAAACATTGTTAAGATCCGATAAACGGTAAATGGTACCGAACATGAAGAATTGCGAGTAATTATGAGGAAACAAGCTAAGGCAAGTAAAAACGAGAAAGGAAAAAAGAGTAATTGATTGTATTGATTTCGTAAAATGGTCGAACTCGTCATATAAGGAAATGAGTGTGAATCGTAATAGAAAGGGCTAATCAATTCCCCCGTCCTCCTCGACTAATCAGATATGAAATTTCGAGGACTAAATTTTATTAGAGGGAGAATTGTAACATCCTGCTCATCGTTAACAAGGGTATTTTGTAAATTGGGATGATTGATGGGTTTCATTGCATTCATCGATCGAGCATGTTATCGGCCTCTAAATATGAGGAACAGTTTATTGCATATGCATTTATTCATAGGTACATGCATTCATGGTTTTCCTAGATTTAATCGAGCATGGACCGATCGAATCGATCCGAACATGAATTATTGGGTAATCATGAGAAATTGGGTTCAAATGACGATTTGGAATAGTTTAAGTGTAATTGGTAATTGATAGGGCTTATAGGAAATTTTGGGAATTCGAGAGAAATGCCTGAATCGAAATATTTGAGAGATGCATCGATCGATCAGATAAGATCGAAAGAATTGCCCGATGGCAATGGAAAAATTTAGAGTTATATCGTTAAGAAATAAATATGATGAGTCATTGAAATTAGAGACTGAAATTTGACTGAGTTGGAGACTTAGGTCTATAAATACTAGGTTTGAAATAAATTAGGAAAATTGGTCTAAGGCATTTCGCTTTCTTCTTCTTCCTCTACGGTGATCTTCGATTTCTCCCAACGGTGAGATCCTTCGATTTTCCTCGTGGTTTTCTCCTCATTGTGTAAGGCTAACTTGTTATTGTGATTGATGAAGGATTGAGAAGCTATAGAGTGGATCATCGCTGATTTTGAAAGATTTTAGGTTTATGGTATTTTGAGAGATCCGTGGATCGAGCTTGATTGGTAAGTTTTAATGGTTTTAATGTTGTTATTGATGATTTTATGGCATTTATTATGGTTTATCGAGTAGTTGGGAGAGTTAATGGTGGTTTTATAGAGAGAAATAGCTGAAAACGATCGGAGAAGATTTAAGGATTCGACGACGACGCGACTCAATGAGCCTCGCCACGACGAATTTTAATTGTCACGCAGCGGGAGAAGAGGACATCGCAAGAGCGCCATTTAATTGACGCCACGACGAGTCTTCTTCCGCCATGCGTCGTCTGAATTGATTGTTTGTCGCATGAAAGCATGTTTCACGCCATGAAGCGGACCATTTCACGCCGTGGCGAGGGCCTCTTGTCACAAGCGAAGGGACTGTTCCATTGAATTAATTTCAAATTATCATAATTCATGGTGTAGACCTCCGATCGAGGTGATTCCAGATTCGCACGGACCAGGAAAAGAGGTCTACAATTGAGGATAATTATAGAATTAGAATTGATTTAAGTGACATTGATTTATAGAGATTAAAGTAGATTATGGTTCATAGTGTGACCTAAATATTGAATTGAGACAATTGGAGTTTTAATTGGGATTTTCAATGAGGTTTCACCCAATGAATAGGAAATTGCTATAGGAATGCGAATTGAGAAAATTGACTGAATTATAGGAATAGATCAAATCATTACCGATCAATTGAGCAAAGAGATAGGGTTGAGCATAAGATATCAAAATTGGGTATTAGCACCTAAATCGTGAACATGCACCGTATATAATTTCACCGAGACATATGCATTATCGAATCGCTTAATTGAGCATCTAGTAATGGACCAGATTTAATCGTTATAGAGGCGTCATGGATCATCGCTCCACGGACATTGCTGGGACTTCCAAAGAGCTCGGTTACGGTGAGTAACCTAGTTGGTTTCTCAAATTCTCGATCGCTTAAATGCTCAACGGAATTACTTGCCAAATGTGAAACCGTATGATTACCGAAATATACATGATTGGATGGTATGCCTCATCAGATTAGACTCGTGAAATTGCATGATCACTTTCATCTGATCGATTGGATTATCGTGAATTATCAGATGTTACCGAGAAATACAATATCGGGCTTTTATAGCCATACATCGAATCCTCGAACACCAATTATCGAACATCGCATTGCATGCATAAATGCATGATCGATAATGGAATGTGACCCAAGTTGCTATTATCACCGAAAAGAGCCTCGAGCTCGAACATCAGATCGACCGGCCTCGAGCCCAGGGGAGAAATCTCGACGCCCCCACCATCAACACCGACCGAGCACTGGGCACAACATCAATAACCGGAAAGAGTCACATACGCATCAGATCTACATGAATGATTGTTCTCGCGACAATTATCGATTACGTGATGGCATGGTTTATCAGAAATTGTTACATGTTATGCTAATTGTTATTTAATGTCAGTAAATTGTTATAATGTATCGATAATTGAATATTATCAGATTGCGGTAGACGCCACGCGTGTAATGCATGATTTGAGTGAACCATCGATGATGGTTTTCGCCGAGTTCACAAACTCACCCAACATTGCAAATATTTTCGTGGATTGAAGAGTAACCCGTTAGATTTAACGGAGTATGTCATCTGACCGAGTCGAGACTAGGGCCGGGATGCAGCAAGCCTCGCATTAGTGTCTTTCGAGTCGTGTGTAAATGAGTCTTCGATTGATGTATAAATTGTGTTTCCGCAGAATTGTATTGTTATTATAGGGCCCCAACTGACTAATAGGGTATCATAAATTGATTATTGAAATAGTATTTTGATTGAAAATGTTTCCGCATCGCGGGCTCAAATGGTTTATTGTTTTCTCAAGACTCAAATGTTTTCAAAAGAAAAAATGTTTTATCGAGTATTGATCGCTTAGCAAAGATACCACCTCATGCGTCACGGCCCTGATATCACTGTAGATGTCGGGTTCGGGTCTCGCGGGAGTGGAGTGTTACATTGTGATTTTGGTTGAAGGAGTCAAGTAGTGGTCTGGTCCACTAATTGTATATGCTGTTAAATATGAGTAAAATGTTAGCAAAATTAGGAGTAGTGGTAGCGTGGGAGTTAAAAACCAAGTGAAATGTTTCCATTTAAACACCTATAATTGAGTCTAAGGAACATTTTCAAGTCAATAAAATCAGCTATCTTTCAAATTTTTATATTGTTCTTTAACTAGGTTTTACACGGTACTATCCTAACATCCTTATAGAAGGAGGCATTTGTAGTCAAGCTTTTTTGGATAAACAACTTGTTTCTTAAAACTACTAGTATTCAATATCATTGAAAATATTAGAAGAGAGCAAGATTCTCCATCAAATGCATGATTATCTAGAGTGCAAAATGTAATGAGATGATTCAACAAAATCACCATTAGGCTTGCACTTAGAGAAGTAATATCTCAAGTGGAGGAGAAAAGAAGTAAAGTTCGATGGAATGCGCATGTAAATTACGAGTGAAAAAGAGGAGTTATAATATACATATTCAAAAATATATACATATTTTCTAATTATAAGTTATAAATTTTAATTTATAACTTAGAATCTATAATATTGAAATCTTGAAAAGTTTTAATGAATCTCAATACATGAAATACAAAGATGGATAGATATTTATAAGTGAATTAAACTAATTATAACCAAAATTTTAAATTTTATAATTACTATAAATTATAATATTTACTTTTACACAACAAATTATATATTTTATTTAAAATTTTATGAATAGTGTCTAGATTATTCTAATATAAATAATATCTAGATATTGTGAATAACACTTATATTCTTCTAATATTCTCTCATTTATAATTTGATTGAGAACCATTCAATCTTCATACCACGCTTTCATTATCATATTGCTTAGATTTATGTCAAGTTACATAAAGAAAAATTTGTCATTGTTAAGTGATTTTATTATAAAGTTCTATATTCTCTTTGATATGAATTTTTGCATACTCCATAGTTCCTTCTTCCAAGATCTCATGAATAAAATGAAATTGAACTTTATTTGCTTTTTTTCAAATATAACAAGGGAATCATTGCTAGATTCAAGGACTATAACTTCCACAAGATAGTGAAACCATTTGCAATTTATGCCTAAGTTTTTAGTTGTTACATATTTAGCTTCTATTATTGATGTATCTATATCTTTGAAACCCAATATACAACCCTGCCAGCAAGTATGAACATATAAACTTTAGTGGATTTGCCTTTATCATGATTACTTATACATTACAACAACATATCATTTGGCAATAAAGTCTAATCTTCCATATTTTAATGCAACATAATAGGTTCCCTTAATATATCCTAAGGTCCTCTTTACAACTTTATTATTCTCTCTACTAGGAAGCGACCAACTACTCCCATGCTGTTTATGTAATGTTTGGTCTTATATAAATCATAGTGAATATTAAACTCTCTACGTGATATGAATATAATACTTAAGACCTCTTCATCTTCTCATCTTCATTAACATGAATCATACTAGAGAATAACTTGAAATTGACAAGAAAAAGAGGTAGATATTAGGTTATAATTTTTCATATTGAAACATGGCAAGATCTTTTTTTGGTAGTTCTTCTAAGAAAGCTAAAATTTCCCCTTTTTTAAAAAAATGAATATAGGATTATATAGATGAAACTATAACCATATTACAATGAGTTCAAGGCTAGATGCCATTACCCTAGAAGAAAATTAATTACTCATAGCTAATATATAAAGATAACCTTAGTATGAACACAAATTATAATCCCCATCATATCCACAGTTAAGTGCTTTTGCAGCTATTTAGCATAGATGCAAGCTCTGATACTATTAATAACTCTATCAACCAGTTGGTATTTCTCTATCTTCTTATCAAGAACTGCTCACTATTCCACTCTTTCCATATAATGTAAATGGAAATCATAAATGTTGTTCAAGAGAGGAGCATTTGCTTTCCTCCTCACCGATTTATCTATAATCTAGTTTAATATTTGCTCCCAATTATAACAAAAAACTAATAAGGTAATATGTAAAATTCTACCTAGATAACCTTAGTATAGGAACATTGAAAGAATAAGTCATCCCTATCCTCAACAGCTATAGTACACAATAAACAAGTTGCATCAGTACTTCCATACCATTGGCTCTTGGTCTAAAGTCTATTCTTGATTGCTAGCCAAGAGATGAAAGAAGCCTTTGGACTCACTACCTTCCCCTAAAGGAGATTAAATCATGGGACATCAGGCCACATCTCAATAAATAATTAGTATCAAGAGTGATTAGAGAAAGTACCATTTTGGTTTAGAGAACAAGAAACGGTATCATCATTCTGAAGATCATTCAGCCGTGGAAGGTGATCCAGCATGTTGTGGAATCCTCTAAAATCCCCCATACCATTCACTATTCCTTAAATTTTGAAAGTCTGGTTAGTAAGCAAAAGAGCTTATGTCGAGCAATTTGTCATACCAAATCCAAGTTCTATCCCCATTACCAATCTTATGTTGTATGCAAGGAAAATGATCGCCTCAACATCATCATTTACTTAAAAATAGGAGACCTAGCCCTAGAGCAATCCAGCTTGCTAGAAATTTGTATGTTTCAGATAGTGTTCATGTACCCATTTGATTCATAGTGTGTTTTGATCAATGTATAGTCTTCATAACCTCTACACATTAAAACCTTTTGCATTGTAGAGATAGGAATAATACCAAGCCCTCCCTTCCTCTTTGTAATGGTGACTTCACCCATTTAATTCTAGCCTTCCTAGAGCTATCTATTAGCCCCAGTTTTTCTTTAATTAAGCGTGATTTAGATTAATTATGAGGTTATGATAGGTGAATTTTTGGGAGTTAATTTTTTAAGATCTATGTTAGTAGATTTATTTCATGGGTTTAGGTACTCACTGATCAATTTCAGTAAATGTACTTTGTGGGTCTTCAATTTTGCAACCCATTTGAACTTGAGATTTTTGCCTATGAAAAGGGAATCAAAAAAGACAAGAGAAGCAAGAGGAGAGGCACATTCGAACAAGTTATAAGCAAGGAATTCAAGGTGGGTTACATTTTTATAATTGAATTATAAGCCATTAATGTTTCTTTCAAGAAAAGGAAAATAAATGTTTTCAACTACTTTTAAATGTGCATTTGTTGTTCTTTAAATGCTTTGAGTAAGTGCTACACGTTGTGTGTATGAATTTTGCGAATGAATTATGAAATGAAAAATGGAAATGTTTTTGAAAGGATATCAAGTTTATGAAATCGTGTTTCGAAAATGTGTCATTTGGGCAACAAGTTTCCAAGATGTGAAATGCATGATTATATGGATTTGTGGTGGTCCCTTAAGTATGTCAAGTGCACTTTGATCAAACGTTTCTCTCGCTTACCCGCTAGTGGCATGGAGCTCCTTCATAGACTCCCCTAAGTTCACAACTACGCAAAACCATCATATGAGATCATATAGTACGTTCTATTCATGGCTACATAAGACCCTTATAAAAATTGTGTAATACGTTCTATTTTGGATCCACACAAACCATTCCAATATGTTTATGTGTTTAAATGTTTTGGCAAGTTTGATTGATGCATGAATTAAGTTGCTTATGAATTGTTGATAAATTGAGATTTGGGAAATATATGCATCTTGCTTCAATGTGAGTTTTAAAATGGTTTTTACTTGCTATCGATTATAAAAGTGTTACCCACGAGCTTTAAGCTCATCCCCTCTATTTCCATCCCAACTTCAGGTGAAGAGCATGTGAACGAGTAACCAAGGGTCAAGGCATCACTCCAATTATGCATACTTTTGTATTTTAAGCTAGTTTTGTAAAACAAAACTTTAGTTGCATTTTGAGCAAATTATTGCTCATGTATTCTTCTGTATTTTGAGATTTTGAGATATTGATATATTATGGCTTGAAATGCCCATTAAAGCCTTGTAAAACTCTTATCTTTTGATGTTAATGAAGTATGATTGTGATTTACCGATGATGTTTCCAAATTGTTGATTTCACTTTCAAGTCTTCCATAGGGGTAAATTTTGTGTTCTAATTTCAGGAGGAAAATAATATTGATCTAGGTTGAATTAGACAAAGTTGTCTTCTAGAAAGTTGTAGTTTATCTTTCTTACTTTCCAACGGTATATAGTATGAAATTTTTGGACATCGGAGTCGAAAGTTATCATCCTTATAAGTAGAGATGCTTAAGAGTACAAACGGCATCTTCGTGATGATGCATATCTTCCGTGATACGACATCTTCTGTGATGACGTGATACGTACATCTTTGTGATGATGTGTATCCTTTATGATGATGTATATCTTCTGTACACTGTTCATTTTACATTGTCTGGTCCAATTTTGATCCTTTAGATGACAGAATCTATCTTCAAGGTCCTCATGAAAGTTATAAATCTTTAAGTCATCTTTCAAATCATCTAAGAACAACCTTGATCTGATATCTTTAGAGCAAGTTATGCTAATTATTTCAAATAGGTCTTAGACTGAAACTTCTTTTGGTCACTATTCATCTTACATCATCTGGTCCAATTTTAACCTTCTAGATGACATGATCTATCTTCAAAGTCTTCATAAAAGTTGCAGATCTTAAATTCCTCTTTCAAACCATCAAAGAATGAACTTCATCCGATATCTTTAAGAAAAGTTATGTCAATTGTTAAACATCTTCTGTACACTGTTCAAATACTTCTTTTGGATACTGTTCATCTTACATCTTCTGTTCCAATTTTGATCCTCTAAATGACAGAGTCCATCTTCAAGGTCTTCATGAAAGTTGTAGATCTTGAAGTCTCTTTTGAATCATCTAAAAATGACCTTGATCTGATATCTATAGGGAAAGATATGCTAATTTTTCCTAAACTGATTCAATATGATTGAGGGCAAAACTTTGTTTGATCCTTTCGGCCATAACTGCATCATCCAACCTCCAAATGCGATGAATCTTATTTCTAAATAAACTAGGAACATAGAGCTACCAATGATATAAAGAAATAGAATTTTAATTCAGTCCTTAGGGCTTACAATTTCTGGATGGAAGTTGGGTATAATGTACTGCCTAGTTTAATAACAAATCAAAAGGTTTGGGCCCTAACTCTTAGAAGTCAAATTATAATTCTAGCTTGAGGTTTCCCAAAATCTGTTCTAAAATAGGATAAATGAGTTTGTTTGGACATTTGATTGGTGTAGAAGCCACCCATGGGATGATGACTAATGAGGGCTCCTTGAAATAACCTATAGGATAATATGCTCACACTTTATGAATCGTAATGTCATTCCGTAATCGAGGTCCAACACTATCAATATAACCAAACCATAAGAATGCCTTCATAATTCTATCCATCACCTTGATCACCTTCCAAGGAAGAGCTACACGCATTGTCCAATGGATATGTAAACTACTAAGAACTGAAATAATGAGAGTTAATCTACCAACAGTAAAATAAGAACCTATTTTTCCATGCTAGAATTTTGGATTTCAATCTTTCAATGATGGGAATACAATCCTAATATTTCAGCTTAAAACATGTAATAGAACACCCAAATAGGTAAATATATAAGAAACAAAAGTGAAACCAGAAGTTGTCTTAGTTCATCCAAATTTCCCACATCACCAAATAGATATAAGCTTCTTTTATTAAAGTTAACCTTGAGACCCAACCATTGAGCAAATATGTTGAGACCATTTAACATAATGTTGATAGAAGGGATATCCACTTCTTATAGATGTAGAAGGTCATTAGCATATATGATATAGGTGAGATTAGTGGCTTTACAAAGATGATGACATTTGAATCTCCCATTAGCTATTGTAGGCATCGTTAAAATCAGGGATAAACCTTTCATAACTAAAGTCAACAAGTAAGGGGATAAAGGATCACCTTATCGAATGCCTTAACAAGTTTGACTAGCTTAGTAGGAATACCATTTACCAGAACACTCAATGAGGAAGATTGCAAATAATCCATGATCAAATGCAATAGATGAGAAGGAAAATGAATAGCCTTTAGACAGAACCTTATAAAATCCTAGCTTATGGTATCAAATGCTTTAAAGAAATCAATCTTTAGTAAGCAACTTTTGAATTTTTTACCTGTGTTATAATCCTTCATGAGCTATTGAGCTAGCATGATATGATCTCCAATATTTCTATCAGGTATCAAAGCTCCTCGAGCCAGTTTGATGATGTCCGATATGGCTAATTTGATTTTTCAGCCAGAAGCTTCGATATAACCTTATAAATAATGTCACAAATAATGTCACAATATGATATTGGCCGAAATTCACCCATAGTACAGGGTCTCGACTTCTTGGGAACTAAACTGTAGATATGATTAATTTCCTATAGAAGCTTGCCTGATTGAAAGAATTCCAGAACAATCTTAGTAAGTCACTAGTGATGTCCCAAGTTTGTTAAGAAAACAACATTGTAAACCCATCAGGACCAGGGGATTTAGATGGATGTAGATTGAATAGGACCCTTTAATATGATGGATCATAACAGGTGATAGTATAGCATTTGTAGTCTCCTACCTAAGGTTGCATTCAAACAATCTACAAACATTAGGGCTAGGTGAACTCACATCCGTAGTACTAATTAGCTCCAAGAAGTATTGTTGAGCTAGTTCCATAAGGCTGTTTTGGTCAGTACATTCTGGCCCACTACCATCAAGAAGAATAGGAATCTAGTTAACATTCCTACCAGCTAGCATAGAGGTATGAAAATATTTAGTATTGGTACCCCCATCCTGCAACCAGTGTAACTTGGATTTCTATAATATGACTGAATTATGAAACTTGAGGCCTTCTTGATATGATTGTAAGGCGTGAACTCAGATTGTCGATGTACTAGATTGTGGGGATTCAAATAGAAATTATATTAAACCTAAGTGAGATTTTCTTTCAGGAAATGCAAATGAGGTCTGCCAAGCACAAACAGTTTGATAGCTGCCTTCACACTTCGAAGCTTAGACATGAACTGATAAGCTTTATATTTAGTAACATTGGTGAACCAATAAGTAGAAACTAGATCTAAGAATCCCACCATAATAGTAAGAACATTGAAGAATATGAATGGATCACCCATAAACTTAGCAAGAGTGAGTTTCTGAATTAGCATGGGTGAGTGATCAGACATCAAAGTTCTCACCAAAGTGAAACAAATGATGAAGGAAATTAATTTAACCATATGGTGTTCACCAGTGCCCAATCTAGTTTCTTCTTGACAAGCATATAGCCTTGTTGATTATTGGACCAAGTAAGCAATCGTCCACTAGAATTAAGATCAACTAAATCCATTTGTGATATAAATTTTGTGAGTTCATGCGTAATGCCTGTGTGAAATCTTCTATTACTTTCCACCTCAACTGAATTCAAAGTACAATTGAAATCCCCCAGTACAAGCCACGAATTTTGCACACCTTATTATAGGCAAAGTAGATCATTCCATAATTTATCTCATTGGAACCGAAAATTAGAAGCATAAACTAAGGTGAGATCAAACCCCTTATTTAAACGTATCATATGACAATGCAAATGCATCAACTAATCTGATTCTTCAAAACTATTCACTCTAACCAGATCATCGTTAAAAAGACAAATAATCCTTCCATTTACATGTGAGCTATAGTTAGAGAATAACTTCCAATTACCACCCAAAAAGCGAGAGCCAAAAGGTGTAAGGGTGTCTTTTATTCTGGTTTCAAACAGTGCAAGTAAAGTTAGGTTCTTGTCCCTCACCACATCTCGCACTATTGATTTTTTAAGAGGGTCATTTAACCCTCTATTATTCTACACTAGAAATGTCATGTTTAGGATGGGGATTCCCTTAACAATTGCCATCCACCCTTCCACCAATCAGACCTTTTTTCAGTCCTAGTCTGAATTGAAAACTATTCAGATTTGGAGTGATTATGTTTAACTCTAGTTTGGCACTAGGTTGACACCACTGTATTGATAGTTTCACCATTTCCCTCACAAACAGTATTAATTAGCAGTAGGTTGTGCTTCTAAAACATAATTAGCTAAATCAATTACTAAGTTACTAGGAGCAGTCGAAGGGGATATCATAGATGGTTTGGGGACGTCAATCACCATATCACAAGTTTCAATATCAACTATGGGGGGTACACTTCATGCAATCCGTGTCAATGGGAAGAGAAGCTGATTTAACACTAGCTACAGAAAGAGTATTCGAATCCTACTAGGCCTTTGCGATTGTGAAATTATTAGCCTCATTAGTTACAGTCAAAACAGGGGAGATCGCAATCATTTCTCTATTCGTAGCTGCTAACTGATCCACAACTTCAACAACAATTTCTCCAGCTTTAACCTTAACCGTACGTGTATCAATGATAGTTTCAGTAGGGGCAAATTATACACCTCCACCATTCTCCCTATTAGCTACATTCCTAACTCCCGTTATATTCTTGTCTAGTTCCACTGAGGTTGAGACCACGACTTCTCACCTTCCTACAACAACTACCTCATCAATTTTATCAACCACATCAAAACTTATTAATTCATCATGCCAACTGGTTTGGAAAACCTTACCCATAGGTTTCCAAGATTTGCTAACCGTATGAGGTTTCCTAAGATAATGATAGAGATTACCGACTTCTCCAACTCACCCAGTTCAGACAACTGGAGAATAGAAAGTGTATCCTAAAGGGGAGATTGCTTTGGAATCTCTATAAACACTTTGGCATAACATAAGTGCTCCATTGTTGCTGTCTGCGAATCTATACAAAAGAGTTTCCTAGAGCGCTTGCCATGTAGCTAAGTCCTTCAATGGTTTAGAATTCCATCGGGATGTTATGGAATTCAAATCATAAAGGTAAAGTGTAACAGCCTGTTTGAAATACAAGGAATTCAATTCATCTTGTAACTGAATTCAATTCCTTTGTTTGGAGCTAAAAATTATAAAAGAATTGAATTTAAACGTGGGTTTAAAACCCACCTCTTTTGTAAGTTCAATTCACGTTATCGTTCACGTGAATTGAACTCCATTGAGGGTGAGCACCGTTCTTTTCTTCTTCGTTGCAAGTGAAAGCTTTTTGTCAAATTCACTAGCAGCATGTTTTCAGTTATAGGTTGATTATTAGTATTAATAATATTATAATAATATTATTATATTATAGTATTAATAACATTATTATATTATTATATTATTGCAAACCAAAATAGGTTTGCAATAATATAATAATATTGATTATTAGTATTAATATATAATAATAAATGACTTAATTTAACATTTTAAACTTAATTTATTGTTAATTATTAATATATGAGAAGTTAATTTATTAATAATTATTAGTAAAATAAATTTAATATGTAATATTAGATATTTATTTATACTTTTGATATAAATAATGATATGTAAATATGACAAATCAAAAAAGAATTTCATAATTTATATATTAATGACAAAATAATCAAGTTAATTATTAATTATTAAAGGGGAATTATAAATAAAATTGGGAAAATTGGTAATTTTATTTATTGGTGTTATTATATAAAATATAATAATTTAATAAAGCAATTAATTTACTATTATATTAAACTAATAACATTATTTTTTAGTCAGTAAATATGTCATATGAAATAATTGAATTTAATTATAATATTATAGATTTGTTTCAAACAACAGAATCAATTCAATTCAATATTACTTTGATTTGTTTCAAACAGAATTCAATTCAATCTCATTAATGTAATTAAATTCAATTCGTTAATGAATTCAATTCGTTAATGAATTGAATTCGAAAGTTTCCAAACAGGTTGTAAATCAAAACTTTATCTATTTTTTATCCTGGTTGCCATTTCTGGAGGAAGAGAGATTGATCTTTGACATGCCAGGGGCCATGCTCCGTTAGCCATGCTCCACTATCTCGTCCATACTGGTGCTGGTAAAACTTAAAAAGAATAGATCCATCCTCCTAAAGCACCATTTTCTCAAGTTCTCACTTTCCCCGTCGAGATCTTGCCCAAGCATTGACACGGGAAGATAAGACATTTGGCCCAAAAGTAGTCCATAGCCAGCAAAAGAAGTGGTTGTCGAAACCGATCAGTGCCGAAGATCAAACGCGAGCTCTCGTCAGTAGTGGTGTAATTGGTGCACAGAGTACTCCTTCTTTGAGCACATTCTAATAGTGTTTGAGTTTACCTTTGTAGTGTACTGTCTTTAACTTGTTTCTCCAAGCACCAGCTAGGTTGGGAGTGACCGAATCTTTGTTTGTGGGGAGTTGATTGTTAAGGATTTGATCAGGTTGGCTGCCACCGATTGGGACGCTAGAGTACCTTTG
The DNA here is from genome assembly GCA_029891385.1 of Erythroxylum novogranatense. Lineage (NCBI taxonomy): Eukaryota > Viridiplantae > Streptophyta > Magnoliopsida > Malpighiales > Erythroxylaceae > Erythroxylum > Erythroxylum novogranatense. Next base: position 159,302 of record JAIWQS010000087.1, on the reverse strand, counting down.
GAAAGCACAGGGAAATCATTGTTGGAGAGGGAAGGCTTTACTCTATTAGTACCCAAAGGGGAAGAAAAGGCACTGGCCATTGATGTCGAAACCTTAGCCTTTGTTTGGATCCATAGTTGACAGGGAAAGGAAAAGAAATATTGAGGGAAATAAGGAGAAAAGAATGGAAGAGAATGTGATTTTTTCTCTTATTTGTTTCCCTAATTTACCAAAGAAGAGAATTGAATGGAAGAAAAAATTTTAAGACCTTTATGCCATTGATTATTATTTTGTTATTGAAGTAAATTGTGGTTAAAAATGTCATTTCTCCTCCTTATTTTCCATTTCTCCTCCTTTCCTACCAATTTGGTGGGAAATGTATTTGGACCAAATTTTTCCTCCATTCTCTCCCTTTCCCTTGTCTTATTTTTGTCCAAACAATGAAAATCAAGAGAAATGCAATTATCTTCCTTTCTTTTCCCTTGCTTTCCTTCAATCCAAACAAAGGCTTAATGTTGGCTAGGTCAAGTACAATGATGGAAGGAAGGGGTGGGGAAAAGATAGGAGGGTAAATAGGGAAATTAGAGCGTAAGGGTAGAGAGAGGGCAGAGGGTTAGGCATAAGAGAAACTTATTATTTTACCACCCCTTGCTACTTTCCCCATTATTTTTGTATTAATGGATTTGCATTCTTAGAATTTTGTTTACTAATCTTAAGTCCTTCATTTCAAAATTTCTATCCAATTTTGCCTTTAATTATTTAATACGACCTTTGTTGGGACCACCAACTAACGTATCACCTACATATAATAGCAAGAAAATAAAATCAATATAACTAAATCTCTTAAAATTTGTACAAATGTCCATTTTAAGCCTGTTGTATCCAACACTCATAATAAAAGAATATAATCTCTTACATTAGTATCTTGATAGTTATTCAAAACTATGTCGATATTTATTCACCCTACAACCTAAGTTCTCATTTCCTTTTTCTTTAAAACATTTTGGCTGGAGCATACATATTTTTCTTCAAGATATCCATGAAGTAAAACAACTTTCAAATCTAGATAATCTAGATATAATTAAAATATAATACATATTTTTATGAATATTCTAACTGTAGTAAGTGGAATCATAGAGAAAAATATTCTATGAAAGTTAATTTCGTAATTTTAAGCATGTTGTTTTACTACCAATCTTGCACGAGGTCACGCCACTTAATCATCACCATTTTGCTTAATATTGAAGACCCATTTATTATAATTGATTTGTTCCTTGTAATAATGGTATAAGTTTTAAGTTTTATTTTTATGAAGAATTTCAATTTCTTTTAATAATGATGTCTTCACTAATAGACATTTGGATTATTATGTACTTTTTGAAAATTAATTGTTACCTATTCTTTGTTAAAACCTATATATCATATAACCCGTCATCATATAATATGATTGATAATTTGATAGTTTGTTTATGCAATATGATTGATAAATGTTTAAAGCCTTTAAGTCAACTAATTCTTGAAAATTTGCTATAGTGTTGCTTCAAAAGAAGTCTTTTGTTAAAATTTATTTTCTTCTTATATCACAATCCCTAAATTTCCAAATTAAAAGTTGTTGTCTTCTTCTTTCTTTGATAATTTTCTTTTATAAAGGTGATATCCCTATTAAGAATAACCTTGCAGGCAATGGGATCCCATAAATGATACTCTTACATTATTTTATCATATCTTAAAAGTAAGCATCTCTTAGATTTTGGATCCAACTTCGTGATTTCTTTGTTATTATACATCATCTATAAAGGACTTCTGAATATATAGAGGAGTGTATGCGACAACAAATTTTATTTCAATACTTTCTTACTTATAAAATGCTTCAAATTCATTGTTAATATTTTCTCTTCTATTATCTGTCCTTAAATATTTGGTCTTTTCTTTTACCATATCAAGTTTAATATGTGCTTTGAAAACTTTAAAGACTGAGAATACACATGCTTTTATCTTGATATAGTACATCTAACACCTTCTGGAATAATGATCAATAAAGAAGACGAAGTACTTTATTAGTCTCAAGGGTCGATCTGGTGCTTGTTTCACATCAAAATAAACCAATTAAATATTGACCTTGACTCTTCAATTTGATGTGTTAAGTTTTACATGATATTGGTCACTTGTAACATAATGCGCATAAAAGGTTAGTGATACCTCTGTAAGCCTAAGGAGTAGCTTTTACTCAGTAAGGACCTTCTATTCTTATTTGGAATTATGTCCAATTTTTTAATGTCCTAATATTAAAGATATTTTAATTGAACTGCTTGAAGCAACTAATCCTTTTATTTCTAGTAATATTGTCTCTCCTTTCAACTTGTACATGTTTGCACCTATATTTTCTACCTTGTCTTAAATTACCTTCAAAATCTTATTGAGAATTTCTATTTTACATCCAAGATCATCTAGTTGTCCTAAAGAGAACAAAATCTTATTTAAACCTTTTATGTGTCATACTGCCTGAATGGTATAAATTGTACCATCATACATCTTCAATTTGATAGATATAATACCAATAACCTTTTTATGAGAACCATCACAACTATGCATAGACCATCTTAGATAAGTTTATAATGATGGAATCATTCTATTTGCAAGTTATGTGAAAATTAGCTCCTAAGTTGACGAGCCATACATCAAGTGATAATTTCTTTTTTTCAATTTATCGCTACTTTATAACACAGAGCATTGCTATCATATGAAATAATTGAAATTTGTCCTTAGGACTAAAATTTTTCTTATATAAATTCTAAAATTCTTTAAATCAACCTTTCTTGCCACAATTGTAGCATTTAAATGCTTCTTACTTTTTGATTTTTTGGCCCCTACTTAGGCCATATTTTGTTAGTCTCTCTCTTATCACTAGTAAGGCTTTAACTTGATTTGCACTAGATTTCTTATCTTCATTATTCTTATATTGACTTTCTTTGTCTAAAATTACAATTGCAACTTCATTAAAAACTAAGTTGTTTGTAAGAAGATTATTTGTTATTTGATGATGACTTGACCATATGGATTTGAAGTAGGATTTTGATGCATTCATGTAACTCTATTCTATAATTGATCAATGTAAGTTGAGAGAATAAAGTAGTCAAATTAGTAATGTGCTTGGTCATCAAAGTTAATTATGATACTTGAAGAGCATAAAGTTTCTCTTACAGGTTGTTTGGAAACCTCCGAATTGAATTCAATTGCAGAATTGAATTCAATGCAATTGAATTCAATTCAACTGTTTGGAAACATAAAAATGGGATGAATTCAATTCATGCATGTAATTGAAACCCATCCTCTTTATAAATTGAATTTACTCCTCCAAGCATTAGAATTGAATTCATGCAATTGATTGACTTGTATGAATTCAACGAGGATATGGGAATTTCTCACTCATTTTTGCCTGATAAATAATATTTATATATGATTAATAACCAGATTAATTTTCCTTTATTTTTATATTTAAAATTGTAATTTTACATTAATTATGAAATTATTATTGTAAATTTAGAAATATGAGATTTTTTAAATAAAGAATAAATCATGAAATCCTTTGATCAACTTGTATCAATTTATGCACTACATCTTCTTCAATTTTATAATAATAATTAAAATTTTCATATTTTTAGTCAAGGTTAAAAATATTATATGAAATAATTGAATTCATTTTAATTGTGTTCTAAATAAAGGTAATTGAATTTAACTCTAATATTACTGAATTTGTTTCAAATGGTATAAATTCAATTCAATTCAATCTTATTAATATAATTGAATCCAATTTGTTAATGAATTTAATTAGAAGATTTCCAAATAGTTTGTTAAAGAAAATTTTATTATGAAATGACTTGACCTCATATAGCTTTATAAGATGAGTTCATATCTCTTTGTTGCTCTCTTCTCCTCTACGTTTGACAAAACTTCATTAGCTAAAGTTAGATGAAGATTTGCAATAGCATTGATGTCTATTTCATTCTATTTGACATTATTAATAAAGTCAATCAACCTTTCACTAATGACTATAAGACAATTATCTTTGTAAGAATAGTTTATTTTTTAATTTCACAATAAGAAATTATTTCTATTGAACTTCTTAATCTTTTATTTTGAGTTAAAGAGAGATGTATCTCAATATTTCATGTAAATATTGAGATAGACATCAATGCTAGTACTTTCAATGAATGATTAATATTTAACTTTATTTTGATATGGAGGATCCACTTATGCTTAAAGGTAAATAATCGTTTAGTGATTAAATCGGTCATGCTATATGGAGCATACTTTTGGCTTATCAAATAGGTGTATTGTCATAAGTTAATGATTACAAAGATGATAATGCTCAATTGGATAGGCAACCTTAGTAGAATAGATATGGTTATGAATGTAATGGTAAGAGATAAATTAAAGGTGACTAATATTAATGAAAGATTAAAAGAGACAATCCTTAGGCGCTTGGTGGTTCGAGCATTAGAGACTATAAGAGGGAAAAAAGGTTAAGAAGAACTAGGAAAGTGATCAAAATTATATGACTTTACCGGAATTTATTGAGGATATGATTCGTAATAGAAAACTTTGGCGATTACGATAAAGGTAAAAGATCTCACTTAGAGAGGTCTTTTCTTTCTTATAGATCTTTTAAACATTTTCTTTTAATGATTCAAGGCTTATGTCTTGTATTTAGCTTAAACTTGTAAACTAAACATTCTCTTATGTAGCTTAAATATGCTCTTGTATTGACTCGCTTGATTTAGTTTTTTCTCCTTTATATGTGTATTTATGTACCTATTTTATGTTCTTATTCTTATTTTTAACCTTGCTCTATATCTATTGTAATATTGATTTTATTATTTATATATTTTATTTTATTTATACATATATATTTGTTTATTTGTTTATTTATTTATGTTTATGTATCTATTATTAGTGTTATTATCTTTTATGTCTTTTATTTTTATTTTTATTAATTTACTACTTAAATATGTATATAGGTATTTATTTTTATGTGGATCTATCGTAAATAATATCTCTATCAATTAAGGGTAAGTTTACATACCTATGGACTTCTTTAGATTCCACGATTGATGAACTTTCACTTGGTTGTTATTGTTGTTGTTATCACTTATTGAAATGACTAAGCGAATAGAGTAATATTGCAACTTAATTAAGATTGGAAGAAATAAGACACACACACAATTTTTGAGTAAAAGATAAGTTACAATACAATCACTCTCTAACTCTACGTATTAATTTGTAACTTAAAATATATAAGCTTGGAATCCTCCTAAGTTCTACTCTTAATGTTTGAAATTGTTTGTTAATACAAAAATAAGAAGATAGATGAGTATTATAAGTAAATCAAACAAATTATAATCACACAATTTAACCGTAGACTTATGCACAAAAATCTTATCGCCATTATATACTTATAAATAACTTATAATAAATATATATACATTCAAAACTAGTATATATTTCTATCTTGATTTTATGACAAAAGATAACTTCTAAATAATCCTTGAAGGGAAGCAAAGAGAAATGCTCCTCCTATGAGCGCTGCAGCCATAATTCTTTGATACTTGAAATGGAATTGTTGATCTAAAACAACAACAAAGAAATCAAGTTGATGAGTTCGATAATTGTGTTTAGTAAGGTGGTATTGTTGTATGATTTTTTTGGAAGATGTATGTTGTTGTATGATTGATATATAATACATTCTTAAATTGCCTTCAAGTAGCTTTCCAAAGTCTATACAAGGTTTCCTTCCCCTCGTTTGCAGGAAATTTCCTCCCTTGAAAAAGGTGGCACCAATTTGCGTAACTTGACCGTGACTTGTGATTGTGAAAGGTTGTGTGAAAACAAGAAACTAATAGCAGTGAAATTAACATAATCCTTATTTTTTATTGCAATGGGGCTGGAATTTCAGTCTAGGTCCCCATCTCTCCATTTTTTTTTTCCAGGAAATACATCGCAATCTCATCGAAGTATACATATAACTCCAAGAATGATATCGATAAGAGTAATTGACTAATTGCTCCTATTTATGGATTATAATTATAATGCGCAAGCATGCAAAAAATTCTGTGGATCATTTAGTTGTTGAAGCGGTAACTAATGCTGTATATGTGAATCCAAATTACCCTCCGGCTCTAACAGGAACGTAAACTCACGCATCAACGATTCTACTAGTAATTTCAAGACTCGTCTTTGAAGAGAAGAGAGTTAAAAAGATACCGACACTACAAATTATTATATCCATCTGCCCTTCTTTTCAATACAATTTCTAGTCTATGGCAAGCCAATTCATTGCGATTTCACCAAATGTCAAAAGCTTACTTGAGAAAACCTCAAATTCTGCGATAAAATAGGTAGAAAAAGCCACTTTTGACCCAAAAAGTAGAACTAAGTAATCTTGTTTGAGTAGTGATTGTGGGATTAGTGTAAGCAAATCTTTTTCAATTGCACGATACTGTAAAATGGAGAACTACTTTTGGTGGTGTGTCAAACCAACAAAAATAAATTCCTACTCTAGAACACTTAAACGAGTAAAGTGGTGAATAGGGTCGAACCACAGATACCAATGTAGTAATTGTTTATTTGTGTGAAATCAAAAATAAAAATAAAATAAAAATATAAAGAGATTTGATTTGAGGATGATTAATTTTAAAACACGAAATCACGCAGGAAGAAATTAAAAATAAGATTGAAAATAATAAAAGCCTAGCTAAGGTACTCTTCCGTTTGATACCGTAATTCGATCATAGACTCAAAAATATAAATTTCGTTCATTCCTATGGATAAAGTTATAGCAGACCGTGAACAGCACAAATCTACCAATCCATTCGTAATTATTCGATAATCCCGAGTAAAGCTTCACAGATTATTACCCTAACCAATTAGACTATTCCCGAGTAAAGCTCTGCAGAATATAATCTATGGCAGTGGTAGGTTCTAATGGACCCTCGTCTTAGCCAACAGAATCAGAAAAGCCGCAATCTATTTGGACCAAATTATTTAATCTCATTAATTTCATAATTAAAATTAATTTGCCACTCGATAGACAGCAATCACGGATTAACTAATCTGTTCGGTAATTTATTATCAAGTCAATTAATTAACAGGCCTCATTAATTAACAAACTCAACAGTAATAAATCGATTAAGCATAGATATTAAATAAACATTGGAAATAAACGACAACAATTAAACTATGAGTCTTACAAAATACATGCATCAAATGTAAAGTACCTTATCTAGATTAAAAATTAGCCACACATAATACTAATCTCTATCAACTAAAGCTCAAATTAACAAATTAAAATTAAAAATAAACCTTCCCTAAAATTGCCCACTGCCGTACGTTGTCACTGTGCATCGATTTGACGAATAAACCTTGAGGTTTATCGTCTGTCCTCCGCGCACTGTGCTGGAGCTGCTCCTCTCACTATCGCCTGCGCTCTACTCCACAACCTCTCCATGCAGCCTAGCCGCCAAGCCAGCAACAGCTCCAAGTTATCTCCACGCGAGCTGCTGCTGCTAGCCTCCTTCAGCGCCGCACACTCCTCAGCTTTCCCCTTTTTTCCTTCTGATTTTTTTCTTAGTTCACGCACACCACTCTCTAGCTCTTCTCTTCTTTTCAGTTCATCTTCCTAACGCACCAGCCCTCTTCTCTTTTTATTTTAACGCACAGTCCACTCACCTCCCTCCTAGTGTAACGTTCTCTCCTCCTCTTGCTCACTCACCTTTTTTTTTTGTTTTACACCTGACGCTACTCCTTCAAGCTACTCACTCCCACTTGGCTCATGTCCTCCTCAATTCACCAAACTCACCCCTATGTAACGCACACTCTCCTTCCTCTTCACGCTGATCCCTTGTATTTTCTGTTCACTCATTTAACCTCTCCCCTTAGTTTTTTTTGCCCAGCACCTAGCTCCTTCCCTATCCACGCAACCCCACCTGATGTTATCCTCTTTGATTTTTCTCCCCCTCGCTAGTTCACGCACAGCCCCCTTCATATCACCAGCTCACGTTGCTTTTACTTGCCCCCACCAGCTCCATTCTCCTTTTCATCTCATCCACGTCTCTCTTGTCTTTTCTTGGTGGCTGTCATTTTATTTAATTCTTCTCCTCATGTGCCCTCCAGCTGGTGTCTTTGGCATTTTATTTTATTCCTCTGCTGTTGTTTGGTGCTTCCTGGAGCTTGCGTTGGTGGTGGGTCTGTCTTCTAGCTGTTGTGTTTTGGATGTGCCATGTAAATGCTTCTGAACTGCTGCAGTGTTGTAACTCCTTTCATTGTGTGACACGGCAGTATAATGAAGTGAAGCATGGAAGTCACGTGTGTTTGTCTTTGTCTTAAAATATTTGTGTCTGAAAACTAAACCATCAAGAACGTTGCTTGTCTCCTTCTTTCTCCTTTCATTGTGTGACACGGCAATATAATGAAGTGAAGCATGGAAGTCACGTGTGTTTGTCTTTGTCTTAAAATATTTGTGTCTGAAAACTAAACTATCAAGAACGTTGCTTGTCTCCTTCTTTTCTGCTTCAGATACATTCATCTTCATTGTTTATTCTTCATATTTCTTCTGCTTTTGAGGAGAATAATGTGATTACTATAGCTGGTGCTTTGTAAGTGGAGGAATGGTAAGTGGGGTTGGACAATTAAGCATGGGTGTTTTCAATGCTGGTGGTCTCCTCAAGCTCACGTTTCTGCATGGTTGTTTCCGATCTCTTGCTTTATTCTTCTTCCTACTATTCAATGATGTGACAATTAAAGGTCACACGTCAAACCCTTTAAAAACCTCCTCTCATTTGCTTTGCGCCTCTTCACTGCGTTTTAATCCTTATGTGTCTGCTGAAGCGTCGTTTTTGGCCTGCTGGTCACGCCTACTGCGTGATTTTTCTTGGCCCAAACGTCTGCGTTTTAAGATGCCTCCACGTGTTCACTGTTGATTGACAAGACGAATAAAGGTTTGCTCCTCCTTTTAAAACCTGTTGCTCGCTTTCCGACGCTTTGCCTTCTCCATCGTGTTTGGAATCAAAACGCTGCGTCCTCGCTGTAGCTTCGTCTTTCTTGCTCTGACGCAGCTGTTTCACGCCTTCCTTTTGCTCATTTAAAACGCTGTGTCTTTTGCTTGTATTAAACGCTCCACTTGCTCTGGCCCTCCTTATGCGTGTTTCTTGTTTTATTCTCCCTTTTACTATTGCGTGATGGGACAATTAAGTTTTGCAAGCTCTCCTTTAAAACCTCGCTCCTGCCCTCTATTGCTTCTCTTCAAAACGACGCTACCTTATTGGTCTCCTCATTTTCCTTGCTTCCTCCTTCTTCTTCCGTAATTGTTTTATATTTCTTGTCTCATTATTTTTTCTCTTCTTTCTCCATAAAAGCAAGTAGATATTAATCTTCAAAAAATGATCCATATGTCACGCATTCGATTCACTTTAATTTCTTTGCTATCAAATTGTACCTAAAAACAAATATAAATTAAAGTGAGTATTTTAATCATTTTTGTATCGATAATCGCTAAGTGAAAATAATTAAAAATATTAGCTTTTGACCGTCCTCGGGCAAAACATCCAAATTAAGTTCAAAGATTCGAAACATTTACTCAATTCCCATATTTTTCAAGACAATATAATCATAAGCAAAGATGAATAACTTTCAAGCATCATAGCAAGAAATCAACATTCTAAGCTTTTACTCATGATCAATCAACATTCAATATCTTCAAAAACTGAGCAATCTAATGGTAGACTAGAAAATGTGTTTAATTAAAATATATCAATGGGTACACTCAATACCATTCATGAACATGACAATCCACAACTTTGCATATCATTTCATTTCTCCACCACTAATGTTCACATGCAAAATCATGAATCAACGGACTTTTCAAGGTTGTAATGTAGGCAAGGGTAAGGTGAGATATATTTGGGTCAAGTAGCATGAAAGTCATCAAAGCTAGTGAAACAAAGTAACACTCAATCTAAAACTGGGTACCGTCAGTTATGACGAATGCAAAACTTACATCTCACGACCTCATTCAGCTCTCACACACAAACCACATGAAGCACAAATCAATCCGAATGAATCACTTATATAGTTTATCTCAATGAAATCGTAAGAGTGAACATTTCAAGCAAATCTCTACCTCATATTCAACATTCTCAAATAACTCAATCATTACAACTCTAGGAAGATGCATTAATCATAAACAACTTTTAAACACATATGCAATTCTTCATTGATAAATTTATTTTAAACAACTTTTTTTCATTTTTTTCATTTTTTCAATTTCTTTTCTTTCTCTTTTTTCTTTTCTTTTCTTTTCTTTCTTTTCTTTTTTCTCTTTTTTCATTTTGTTTTCATTCATTCATTTTTTTCATTTTCTTTTCATTGTAAAAATTAAAATAAACTACATCAACATGGAAATCTCAATGATAAGATATAAAATAACATCCCAAGATTATAACCAACCCTCACATATATACACCCCCACACTAAGAATTTTGTATATCAACAACCTCAACAATCACAAATGTTCTACTAGCTTTATGACTTAGGTAGGACATTTGGTTAAGTTTAAAAGCATAAAATGTGGTTTATACAAAAAGAAAGACTAAAGCTCAAAGGGGTTTATCAAGGAAAAAATCATGTCAATAGGGTAGGTCATTTGGCCAATGTAGCTTATGAAAAACAAAGAATGCCTAATCATGTCCATGTTAATGCATGTGATAAAAATGTGGTCTCAAATAGAAATTCAATGCAAAATCAAGACGTACATGTCATGAAGGTCACACATTATCAAAAGGCAATGAGACTGATAAAGATGTGTCAGTCAAATACGGCTCAAAATCTCACCAGCTTTGTCTACCATTAGTCACTACTCTTCTAAAGATAATGCATATCGACCAATCACAAGAGCAAAAGTACATGCTAAAGTTGCTATGAAATTATCCAGTCAATCCACACTCCAATCATGATTATATAATCCTAGAAGCAATAGAAAAAGAGAAAATGCTTGTTTCATTTGTTTTATTCTTTCTCTCATTTTGATTGAAAACTTAAAAACAAGTAAAACAACAAATTCAAAAACACATATGCAAATAAAAAGTAATGCGAAAATGTAAAAGAAAAGAAATTTACTTCCCTTGGGTTGCCTCCCAAGAAACGCCTTGGTTTAGGGTCGCCGACTCGACTCCTTTTTCTCCTCACGTGAAAAAATTATGATCTTCTTGAATTACATGTGGCTCTTCCACGTAAGGTAGTTCCGGATAGGGCCTTAGTCGATCATCATCCTCCTTCAGTATCTTCCCTATCCTCAGCTTCTCAATTTTGACTGAGTCCATATATTCCGGAAATATTTCAAACATCTCCTCACCTTTTTCTTCTGCAGTTAGCTCCTCCAATCTGTAATGTAAAGGTAAATAGTTAGTTTAAAAAAAAATTATGGACTCAGTACTTACCTCCGAGCTAAAAGATGTGTTCTTTTCGACTTCGAGCTCCTTCTCCACTTCTTCAACACAAACAATTTGTTGAGGGTTGACCTCAAAATTCTCAAGCTCCTCATCACTTTGCAAATTTTCAGCACATACTTCAATTGGGTATACCTCGGGTTGATACGGTTGCTCCTCTTTGCTTTGCGATTCTAGGTGATCAAGACGCATTGTCATCTGACCTAGTAGGTAATCCGTGGTCTGTTGGATTGCTTTGATTTGTTGAATATCCTGTTGCAATTGCAAAGTGTTAGCAACATGTTTGTTAACCATTTCTTCTAAAGATGCACCTGAATTATGTTGGCTCTCCGGATCTTGGGCGCTATAACATGTGTCTTTTGGAAATTGCCCACAATTCTTCTGGAATTGTAAAGTACTCTCCTGCAACTGCAACATCAACTCTTTCATAGATGGACCAAAGTTGTGATAGGAAGCTTCTGGTCTGTACGAGAATTGTTGTGTGTCCTGCAAACTATCATAGAAGCAATTCTGTTGATTATTCCATCCATAACAAAAGTTAGGTTGATCAGTCCAAACATTGTTATAGGAATAAGAATATCAATTATAAAAGAAATTACTTCCTTCCATATCAAATTTTTTTTCTTTTTAACACAAAAATATAAAATGAAAAGATCACCAAATAGCATAAAAGAAATTAATCACGAAAAAATATATACAAAACACCAATTAAATCACAAACAAAAACTAAAAAGAAAGAAAAATGATTAGCAACACAAATAAACAAAAACTTGAATACCGATCCCCGGCAACGGCGCCAAAATTTGGTGGTGTGTCAAACCAACAAAAATAAATTCCTACTCTAGAACACTTAAGCGAGTAAAGTGGTGAATATGGTCGAACCACAGAGACCAATGTAGTAATTGTTTATTTGTGTGAAATCAAAAATAAAAATAAAAAATAAATATAAAGAGATTTGATTTGGGGATGATTAATTTTAAAACACGAAATCACGCAGGAAGAAATTAAAAATAAGATTGAAAATAATATGAATAAAAGCCTAGCCAAGGTACTTTTCCGTTTGATACCGTAATTCGATCATAGACTCAAAAATATATATTTTGTTCATTCCTATGGACAAAGTTATAGCAGACCGTGAATAGCACAAATCTACCAATCCATTCATAATTATTCGATAATCCCGAGTAAAGCTTCACAGATTATTACCATGACCAATTAGACTATTCCCGAGTAAAACTCCGCAGAATATAATCTATGGCAGCGGTAGGCTCTAATGGACCCTCGTCTTAGCCAACATAATCGGAAAAGCCGTAATCTATTTAGACCAAATTATTTAATCTCATTAATTTCTTAATTAAAATTAATTTGCCACTCGATAGACAGCAATCACGGATTAACTAATCTATTCGGCAATTTATTATCAAGTCAATTAATTAACAGGCCTCATTAATTAACAAACTCAACAGTAATAAATCGATTAAGCATAGAGATTAAATAAACATTGGAAATAAACGACAACAATTAAACTATGAGTCTTACAAAATACATGCATCAAATATAAACTACGTTGTCTAGATTAAAAATTAGCCACACATAATACTAATCTCTATCAACTAAAGCTGAAATTAACAAATTAAAAATAAAAATAAACCTTCCCTAAAATTGCCCACTGCCGTGCGTTGTCACTGTACATCGATTTGACGAAAAAACCTTGAGGTTTATCGTCTGTCCTCCGCGCACTGTGCTGGAGCTGCTCCTCTCACTGTCGCCTGCGCTCTACTCCATAGCCTCTCCATGCAGCCTAGCCGCCAAGCCAGCAACAGCTCCAAGTTATCTCCATGCGAGCTGCTGCCGCTACCCTCCTTCAGCGCTGCACACTCCTCAGCTATTCCCCTTTATTCCTTCTGATTTTTTTCTTAGTTCACGCACACCACTCTCTAGCTCTTCTCTTCTTTTCAGTTCATCTTCCTAACGCACCAACCCTCTTCTCTTTTTATTTTAACGCACAGTCCACTCACCTCCCTCCTAGTGTAACGTTCTCTCCCTCCTCTTGCTCACTCACCTTTTTTTTTGTTTTACACCTGACGCTACTCCTTCAAGCTACTCACTCCCACTTGGCTCATGTTCTCCTCAATTCACCAAACTCACCCCTATGTAACGCACACTCTCCTTCCTCTTCACGCTGATCCCTTGTATTTTCTGTTCACTCATTTAACCTCTCCCCATTTTCTGTTCAGCACCTAGCTCCTTCCCTACCCACGCAACCCCACCTGATGTTATCCTCTTTGATTTTTCTCCCCCCTCGCTAGTTCACGCACAGCCCCCTTCATATCACCAGCTCACGTTGCTTTTACTTGCCCCCACCAGCTCTATTCTCCTTTTCATCTCATCCACGTCTCTCTTGTCTTTTCTTGGTAGCTGTCATTTTATTTAATTCTTCTCCTCATGTGCCCTCCAGCTGTTGTCTTTGGCATTTTATTTTATTCCTCTACTGTTGTTTGGTGCTTTCTAGAGCTTGCGTTGGTGGTGGGTCTGTCTTCTAGCTGTTGTGTTTTAGATGTGCCATGTAAATGCTTCTGAACTGCTGCAGTGTTGTAACTCCTTTCATTGTGTGACACGGCAATATAATGAAGTGAAGCATGGAAGTCACGTGTGTTTGTCTTTGTCTTAAAATATTTGTGTCTGAAAACTAAACCATCAAGAACGTTGCTTGTCTCCTTCTTTTCTGCTTCAGATACATTCATCTTCATTGTTTATTCTTCATATTTCTTCTGCTTTTGAGGAGAATAACGTGATTACTACAGCTGGTGCTTTGTAAGTGGAGGAATGGCAAGTGAAGTTGGACAATTAAGCATGGGTATTTTCTATGCTGGTGGTCTCCTCAAGCTCACGTTTTTGCATGGTTGTTTCCGATCTCTTGCTTTATTCTTCTCCTACTATTCAATGATGTGACAATTAAGGGTCACATCAAACCCTTTAAAACCTCCTCTCATCTGCTTTGCGCCTCTTCACTGCGTTTTAATCCTTATGTGTTTGCTGAAGCGTCGTTTTTGGCCTGCTGGTCACGCCTACTGCGTGATTTTTCTTGGCCCAAACGTCTGAGTTTTAAGATGCCTCCTCGTATTCACTGTTGATTGACAAGACGAATAAAGGTTTGCTCCTCCTTTTAAAACCTGCTGCTCGCTTTTCACTGGGACGCTGCCTTCTCCACTGCGTTTGGAATCAAAACGCCTGCGTCCCTGCTGTAGCATCGTCGTTTCTTGCTCCTGGACGCAGCGTTTCACGCTACCTTCCTTTTGCTCATTTAAAAACGCTGTGTCTTTTGCTTGTATTAAACGCTCCACTTGCTTTGGCCCTCCTTGTGCGTGTTTTTTGTTTTATTCTCCCTTCTACTATTGCGTGATGGGACAATTAAGTTTCGAATGTAAGCTCTCCTTTAAAACCTCGCTCACCTCTATTCTTCTCTTCAAAACGACTCTACCTTATTGCTTTCTCATTTTTTCCTTGCAAAACTTAATTGTCCCATCACGCAATAGTAGAAGAAGAAGGAGGAAGCAAGGAAAATGAGGAGAGCAATAAGGTAGAGTCGTTTGAAGAGAAGCAATAGAGGCAGGGCGAGGTTTTAAAGGAGAACAAAACTTAATTGTCCCATCACATGATAGTAGAGGGAGAATAAAACAAAAACACGCATGAGGAGGGCGGAGCAAGTGGAGCGTTTAATACAAGCAAAAGACACAGCGTTTTTAAATGAGCAAAAGGAAGGTAGCGTGAAACGCTGCGTCCAGGAGCAAGAAACGACGATGCTACAGCAGGGACGCAGGCGTTTTGATTCCAAACGCAGTGGAGAAGGCAGCGTCCCAGTGAAAAGCGAGCAGCAGGTTTTAAAAGGAGGAGCAAACCTTTATTCGTCTTGTCAATCAACAGTGAATACGAGGAGGCATCTTAAAACTCAGACGTTTGGGCCAAGAAAAATCACGCAGTAGGCGTGACCAGCAGGCCAAAAACGACGCTTCAGCAAACACATAAGGATTAAAACGCAGTGAAGAGGCGCAAAGCAGATGAGAGGAGGTTTTTAAAGGGTTTGATGTGTGACCCTTAATTGTCACATCATTGAATAGTAGGGAGAAGAATAAAGCAAGAGATCGGAAACAACCATGCAAAAACGTGAGCTTGAGGAGACCACCAGCATTGAAAATACCCATGCTTAATTGTCCAACCCCACTTGCCATTCCTCCACTTACAAAGCACCAGCTGTAGTAATCACGTTATTCTCCTCAAAAGCAGAAGAAATATGAAGAATAAACAATGAAGATGAATGTATCTGAAGCAGAAAAGAAGGAGACAAGCAACGTTCTTGATGGTTTAGTTTTCAGACACAAATATTTTAAGACAAAGACAAACACACGTGACTTCCATGCTTCACTTCATTATATTGCCGTGTCACACAATGAAAGGAGTTACAACACTGCCTCCTTCTTCTTCCGTAATTGTTTTATATTTCTTGTCTCATTATTTTTTCTCTTCTTTCTCCATAAAAGCAAGTAGATATTAATCTTCAAAAAATGATCCATATGTCACGCATTCGATTCACTTTAATTTCTTTGCTATCAAATTGTACCTAAAAATAAATATAAATTAAAGTGAGTATTTTAATCATTTTTGTATCGATAATCGCTAAGTGAAAATAATTAAAAATATTAACAATTAAGCACGTATCAACTTTCTACTCATCTACAGTATTAGGGCGGTTTTGTTCCTCCTGGGGATCATTGTTTTGCTATTAAGACACCAATCTTGTAAAAGTGGAAATTATTTTAACCAATGTTTTAAAAAGTAGACCAAAATTAAACTAATAAAATAAGATGTTTAAGATTTAAAAGATTTAACCAATATTAGATCGTTATAGAACCGACTAAAATTGAATAAAATTAAAGAATTTAAAATATTATTGAAAATATTATCTTTATCTATGAAAAATTTAAAGTTTAATTACAAAAGAGATTGTGAAATAAAAATTAATTGATTTATTTTGACTTATAAAACTTATTAATTAATGAAAATTAATCGATTAATTAATAAATTAATCGGTTTTAACAAAAATTATTAAAGTAAATTGAATCGAAAAATTAAACCGAATCAAAAATTGGACGGTTCAACGTTTTACAATTGAATAGATGAATCAGTTGGATTTTTTAATAATTGATTTTAACCAATGTTTTAAAAATTAGATCGAAAGTTAAATTTGTAAGATAAGAGATTTAAAGTTTAAAAGGTTTAATTAGTATTAAATCGGCTAAAAATTAAATAAAATTTAAGAATTTGAAATATGATTAAAAGAGATTGTCCTTACCCACAAAAGAATTTAAAGTTTAATTAAAAGGATATTGTTAAATAAAAATTAGTAGATTTATTTTAGTCTATAAGAAGTTATTAATTTATGAAATTAATCAATTAATTAACAAACTGATTATTTTTAAGAATAAGAGTTATTAAAGTAAATCGAACTGAAAATTAAAATTGAACAGTTCTAAGTTTTTATGATTGAATAGGTTGAACCAGTTGAATTTTTCAAAATATTAGTTTTAACATTATTTTCTAAGTGTATGCTTGGGGTGCGGCACCTAGTCATAGTCATTCCTTGGGGCAAGTATTTATCTTTAAAATATTATTTATATTACATATAAAAGTATTACGAAGATTATAGTTTAGAGGTGATGGAATTAGTCTTGCTCTTGTTATACTAGACATAATAATATGATCGCATAAAAGTAGAAAATATTTTTCAAATGATTTAAATAAATTTGTTATTATTTATAATATTACCTTACATTTTAATTTTTATAATAGTATTAGCAGCACTCTAAACTTCAATAGAATTAGAATTTTCTCAATTCTTAATATTTAGACTATCAATTTAACTTAAATGATGTCACATTGAAAATTTTAGTTTTGTCTGATAATGATATGATTTAAAAATTCTTTTTAGATATTGTTTAAAAGTGACACTTTTTATCTTAAAATAAGATCTAAATTTGTTATATCTGTTATTACAGTTATACTTTATTCAATTTGTAATGAGTGTTATTTTAGTAACGTAAAAATAAAAGGCGTACTAAAAGTATAAAATGTTTTATCTTTTATGAAACATTAAAATAAATCACATTTTAACTATACATGAAAATGATATGCTACTAGGGACTTTATTAATATAAAGGATAATATGATAGCGTAAGATTTCAGGCACTTTTATAATGTTATGATTTTTAGTTTTAGTGAAATGAAGATTACCTTTTGATTATCCTTGATTTTATTTTTAATGAATTGAATTTTAACGTTTGATTATCCTTATTTCATTGCATGTTTCAATTTATATAAAATAAGCTTTTTTCGTAATATTTATATCAAATTTTAGGTAATATTAAAAGTTTTAAATTGTGAACTATTTTTATAGTGTGATTAAGAGCTATTGAAGTAACGTGGATTAGGCAAATAAAATGTCAAAATAAATAATTGTGAGAACAAATTCAAGTAAAATCATAATATTATGAAAATTGTAATTATACTTTTTATTTTAAATTTTGGTGTTATAAAATTGATATATTATATTATTTTATTTTACAAAATAAAATATTTTAGAAAACTTAAATAAGCATTTATTGTTATTTCTTTTATCAATTTTGTACTTTATTTAGAGTGCAATTAATAATATTTTAATCATATTAGATTTAAAAAAGTATATTAATAAGCATTTAATGTTATTTCTTCAAACAAGGTATGATTATCCCAGTCCTCATGATATGATGGCGAGATCTCCTCGAACGAAAATGACATGCATGCATGCATAATTTCAAGTGGATAATCCCACCTAGTTATGGTCTGTTCAGGGTCCGATGCGGCAATTATATTACCTGGAACATATTATTTGAGCCTAGATTTTGATGGGTACGAGTACATAGGTTAGAGCGACTTAACCATCACTCATCTATACAGATGCAGGGATTTGTATACGTTAATTTTGATATTATTATGTATTGCATTTGATATGCCTGATATATCTTTTCGTGTTGCATTTAATATGATTTTTAAAAGTGGTTTAAGATATAAACTTTTTTCTTAAGTATCGCGGCAAAACAATGTAAAACCTTATTAGTACTAGTTGAAATGGTTACATAAAATATAGTAAGGGCTACAATTTTTCTTATTTACCTTATTTTATTTGTATTTTTTCTATTTGATAATATATTGTCAGGTTATATGTACATAATTAATAAAGAGTTCGCATCAAAAGTTTGGAGATTTAGTGTCCAACCTTATTTTGAGATCTTGAATGATAAAGAGATAAGATCATAGTAGATAGACATTAACTTTAAAAATAAATATTGAAAATATCATTAAAGATAGTGGAGATCTTCATAGATAGAAATATATCCTTCCTAGATAGATATAATGTTAATTTATGATGTAGATAAATCTTATCAGACAGAGTCTTATTTGGATGATCGTTGTCATCTTATTAGATAATATGATGTAATATAATTAGAATAAGATGTGATCTAATTAGTTGAGTTGAGTTAGGATTACGAAACTATTAAGCCAAAGGTGCATATAAATAGCTAAACAATACTCCAAGTGAACATGAGATACGGAGTGAGGTCACAATGTCCAAAAGTGAGGAATAATACAGAGAGGGCAAAAAGGGTTAGTTTTTCATCCTTGTTTTATTATTTTTGATATTGTTTTTAGGGTTTGTTGATTGTGATATTAACTTTGATTTTAATTTTGAAACTGTGTGAGACAACTTGTTATGGTGGTGAGAGATTAACTTTTTTTGTAAATCCTTATTGAGCTTAGTGAATTTATTTATCGATTCGTCCCTTGATTTTTTTCTCTTTCTACATAGAGGATTTTTCACATTAAATCTTGGTGTTAGTTTCATCTTTAAAGTTTCTTATTCTCATATTATTTTACTACTACAACTTGAAGAGTTTTTTTCTTGTCATTAATATTTGGTTGATCTTTTTAGAGAGTTATGTTGTTAGTCTCCTAACAATTGGTATCTGGGTCATCGTAATGGAATGTTGAAACAACTTTATGGTCAAGTTAACATCACCAAATTACTCAATTTGGAGGCCCATGATGAAGGATCTTCTATATTATATTGATATCTTTGTTCCTATTGATGTGGACAGACGTGTGAAGGTAATATTTCTTCAAAACATGAAAAGATGTTAGATAGTGAATGAGAAAAGATGAAGCAAAAAACTATGGTCACTATTAGACAATGGATTAATATCAACATATTTAATCATGTGTCTCAAGAATTTGTATGAAAGGAAGACTGCTCATAACAAGGCCTCTCTTATTAAGAGGCTTGTAAACTTGAAGTTGAAGGCTAAGAAATCAATACGCAGACCATCTAAGTGATTTCCAGGATATAATCAACAAGCTAACTCAACAAAAATCGTTCTTGATGATGAGCTCCAAGTTTTTTTCTTGTTGAGTTTGTTATAGAATAGCTGGGAAACACTAGTGGTGATGATTTGCAATTCAACTCCTGAAGATGTGGTCTTTTAGGATGTAATCAAAGAGAGTATGTTTAATAGAGAAATTGGAAGAAGAAAGGAGATTGAAGTTGATAACGTGCAAGCTTTTGTGACAAAAAGCAAGCAAAGGAACAAAAATAAGGGCACTAATGGTCATTGGAAGTCTAAAATTAGTTCAAAGTCCATAGGTGACAAAGACATACAGACGTGCCACTATTGCGATATGTCAAGACACATTAAGAGATTATGTTATAAGTAAAAGAGGGATAAGAAAAAGGAGGCTCATCAGGATGATGATGATGAGAATAAGAGTACAGTTGCAATTGCTTCAAGTATGGATGATGAGGTGTCACTAGTTTATAGGACTAGCGAATGCTTCTAAATCAACAATTTTGGTTGTAAATGTCTAATTAATATGGGAGCATCTTATCATTGTGTTTCAAAGGTGGAGTACTTCTCATGCTATAAGAGTAGAGATTTTAGGAGTGTAAAGATGGGAAACTAAAGTTCCTAATTGATAGTCGATACGAGTGATATCTAGGTTTAGACAAACATTGAATGTTTACTAACCTTACGAGATGTATGATTCATCCCTGATCCAAGGCTGAATTTGTTATCAGCGAATGCGTTAGATAAAAAAAGAATCTAAGCACACTTTTGAGAATAGGAAGTGAAAACTGTCTAAAGGCATTTTAGCTCAAGGAGAGTTTTGTTGTTCATAATCGAGGAGGAATCTTCACCAAATCTGTGGCATCAATAATTAGGACACATGAGTGGGAAGGGGTCAAAGTTGGTGGCAAAAAAATTCCTTTTCCTATTTAAGAACTTATAACCACTTAATCCTTGCAATCATTGTTTGTTGAAAAGCAACGTAGAGTCTCTTTCAAGAGAAGCTTTACAAGGAAGTCTGAGTTATTAGAGTTAGAGCATTCAGATATCTATGGTCTTATTAAGGATAATGAGCAGGAGGAGCAACAAGATACAACAACTAGTGAAACATAGTTTCGAAGGTCAACAAGGAAGAAAAGACCTTCTAGAAGATATCCAAGTTCTAAGTACTTATTGCTACTGATGAGGGGGGCTTAAGGATGTGAAAGAGGCTGCATTTTGTGAAAATATTAGGTATCATTGGTTGAGGTCTATAATAGAAGAGCAACAATTAATATTAAAGAAGACTTATACAAATTTGAATGGAGTTGATATGCTAACTAAAGTAGTTCTTAGAAAGAAAGACAAGTTTTGCGGTAAGCTTGCCAGGAGGAATCTCAAATAGATGATAGAGAATAAAGTGTCTTTCCCATATTTGGGTTGGAGGGGGATATTGTTGAGTGTCTAGCCCTATTTTGAGATTTTAGATGATGTGGCGGATAAGATTACAACAAATAGACATCAACTTTAAAAAATAAAGATCATGTGGGAGGATCATTTGAAGATAATGAAGATCTTCATTGATAGGAATATATCATTTTTAGATAGATGTAGTCTCTTATCTTGTTAGTTTGTAATGTATATAAATCCTATCAGACAGAGTCCTAAGATGAAGATGTCATATTATTATATAGTGTGATGTAATCTAATTAAGATAAGATATGATCTAGCTAATAATTGAGTGCATTAGGATTCTCAAGCTATCAAACCAAAGGTGACTATAAATAGCTAAGCCTTGCTCCAAGTGAACATGAGAGAGAGAAGAGATAGAGAGTGTGGTCACATCCAAAGTGAGGAAAAATAGAGAGAGAGTAAAGAGGGTTAGATTCTCATCCATGTTTGATTATTTTTGTGATCGGTTTGAAGGTTTGTTAATTATAATATCAACTTTGGTTTCAATTTTGAAACTCTTTAAAACAATTTGTTATTATAAACATGAGATATCAACTTTTTTCTATAAATCCTTATTAAATTTGGTATATTTATTTATCGGTTTATTCTGTACATTATGTAACGTGATAACTTGAGTTTGGCAGGTGCATGCCGCGTTGTAACTGTCATAAAAAAAGACTAGAGTTTCATATGGTACTGGGTTATGTGACTCTCGCAATTTACGTCATGTTACGAACTTAGTGAATTTTATCATGTTTCAATATCACTAAAATCTAATTAATGGACGAATAGTCAGGTCAAGAGGCAAGATGTTTGTAACACTTCTTTTAAGACCTAACCGCAACACCCGAGAGACTAATGAAAATTTGTTATTTTATACAAGTATTTGATTAAGACTGTGCAAAACTAAATCAAGAAATAATCAACTTATAAAATATTATTATATATATTTAAGTGGGGTTCACTGTTGACTCACTAGTCAGTGTTATCACAGTCGATAAAGTATTCTCGAAGTTTGTGATTTTTCCCAAGACTATTAATAGTTACATGAGAAGAGTATAACGTTATTTCCACGAGCTAGACTTTGGGCATATATGTCAAGGAACATAATTATTACGGAGGAGGAGGCCTAAGAAGTACTTTGATTAGGATAAAACGTACCACGCATTACTCCTTTACTAAATTAAACTAAACATGCAACTTTTGGAACTGGGTTCAAATATTTCAATTAATAATAGCACACTAAAATCTTGGCACATTTGCTTACGCAACGTTCTCAATCTCGCAATTGCACCAACTAGAGATTTTGTTTTCTCAAAAATTTACGTACAAGTTACTACTAGATTTGAATACTTCTACAGATTCAATTAAATTCATAACTTTAACTAAATTTTATCATTTAAATTATATTAAAATACAAGGGATCTTATTTAGGTGATTTATACATTATATCAAGTCACTACAAGAAATCAGTGTTTTACCGACGGAAATTGTCGTCGGTAAACACGAGATATCCGTCGGTGAAATTAATCACCGACGGAATTTGGTGGAGCAAAATTCGGTCGGTGAACTGCCCGAAGCTAAAAATACCGACGGACATTTTCCGTCACAATGTTACGATGGAATTACCGACCAAAATATTATTGTCGGTATTTATTTAACGACGGAATGGTAAATACAATTCCGTCGGAGAAATATTGCTATGGTCATTGAGTCCGTCGGTGATGCGAAGTTATATTCAACGACATTTTCCGACGGTATGTTATACCGTCGGTAACTAGGGTAACTTTTCCGACGGACAATTGACCGTCGGTAATGACTGATTTTTTTTTTTTGCCTTTTGTTTTTATAATAATGATTATATTATATATTCACTTTATTAATTTGTGTTGCGTTAGAATAATGAATAATGAGAAAATTAATAATTAATAAAATATAAAAAGAGATTAATTTAATTATTAAAAATAAGAAATAACAAATCTCTTATGTTTTTTAATTGAAAACACATGACAATGTTATGATAATTATTGTCGTAATGATCATGGATGCTCTGAACTGTTTCCCCCCCTCTTTAACATTTCTATCTCCTGCCTAAGCTTAGCCATCTCCTCCGCATCTTTGTTTGTCCTCGCCATCTGCTCCATCTCCGCTCTCATCTTAGTCGGTAGCTCCATCTCCTCTCTCATCTTAGGCGCTTGCTCGATCTGCTCCAATGACTCTTTGATCTTTGAAACTCTTTGCAGCTCCGCTCTAAGTTGTTCATCATCTGCAGACTAATCTCCTCCTCACCTTAGCTATGTCCTCCATATGCGGTGATGTTGAGTAACCAGTTGCTTTCGTTTGATTAGCTATCTGCTTCCCTTAATGAGTCCATCAGGTGGCGGAGTCCGATACATCATGAGATTGAGATGGTCGAGCGAGATGTTGTTGTACTAGAAAGGGAAGAGCGCGAATAACAGTGTTTGCATATGAGCCTGTGCCAAATATTCTTCCACGACGGTCCCAACCACCCACGACATCAAGATATGTCTCGAGTCTCGTCCCATGTGTTGTTCCTCCCGAGATTGTCATTGGATATTTTCTTGTATTTGATCATATTAGGAAACAATCTTTACATTAGTAAATAAGGTATAATTGTTCGAAATTATTAAAATATGTTAATTTCATCGACATTCACTTCTACATCGATTTGTTGATGAAGGTGACACCATCATGTTTCTTCGTGTGGGTGTGCACAAATACCGTGCATAGTGTAGGCTTCGTGCCCAAAACCTTTTCCTACACGTATAACTTAAATTGTCGATGTTAACTAGTATTTAAAAAATTTACGCGAGTTTCCTATGTATATATGATATTTGCCCCATCAACAATGAAAATAACTTCACACATATATGGCACCGACATTTATATCATAATCACATTGTTCAATAAAGAAAAGCAAGATATATGTAAAATTGTCATGAGAAATTAGATACTTACTAGTCTATGTGCATGCTCGTTGTGGGTAATTGATCCTCCGTATGCCTTTAAGACTCGCCCGACCCTCCGTCTGTTGGCGAATTACGCTCGAGATATGGACATTCTGCGCAGTGATGTCCAATATTGATCCAATGAGTCCAAATTTCCTCCGACATATAACGCGGGCGCACCAACCTTGCGTATTTGATTAATTAAATCGCGATAACGTATGCGAGCTTTCTTTTCCCATTGTTTATACATGATGGCGTCGAAACAAGAATCCCAGTAAAATTCTTTCTGAAATAAGATGAGTAAGAATAACAAAAAGTTAAAATGTTGTATGAACATTATGAATATAAAGCAATGTAATAAGAAAATAACTATCATTTCTACCTCAAACTCTTCAAAGTATAATTGCTTTGTGGTGTCAGCTAAATTTTTTCACACATAACCCTCTGGTTCAATTCTTTGCTTGAACGAGGAAGTCATATTTCTTGAAATTGGTCCAGACAGAACCAACCTAACATGTAAAGTGATGTTATCCTATGTACATATTGGTAAAAGTCTATGTTGATGATAAGCAAATTGTGAAGTGCTTTGAGTTCACTTACTGGTCATTGACAATAGAAACAAACTTTCTTCCATCAGTCCCTCGGCCAGTCGACGGACGCCTCTCGCTTCCTGTCGCGGTGTTGGACGATATATGCGTTGGGGAAGGGGAAGGGGATGGTGTAGGCTGAGAAGCATTTGGTGATGCCTCAACTGCAACGCCCGGCACGAGAGGTGGAGAAGGTGAGTCAGTAGGTGCGGCTGATTGTGACGAACCACCTTCACTATAAGTTCCCCCGAACATGGCTCGAAACCTGGGTCGCATGACGTCACGTTGTCTCTTCTGTCCCATTCTTTTCCTGAAATTCAATTTCGCACAATTCTCTACATGTACAACTAATAATTTGAAAGCAATATTAAACACAACACATACAGAAGAAACTATGGCAATAAATGAAGGTTAACAATTTGTTATCAACCATAAATGAACGTTAACACTAATATCAAATATGCACTGTTTAACCTTGTCTTACAGATACAACAATAAATCAACGTGAAAGCAAAGTGTAATAATGTCTGGCAGTACAAAAGCACATTGATCGATTCAATTTTTTTGATTCCATATAACATGGTTGTCGGTAAAGGTGAAAGAGTCTCCAATGTCTGGGTTCCCGAGAAGTGTTCTCGCACGTTCAAACGCACCAATGGAAACAGTGAAACTCATAACTGGAGAACTATTATTCTACAAGATCAAATCCAAAGTTAGGCATCTATGTTTGCTACATATGCAGAAACCAAATAATTAAACACATGTGTTATAACATCAGGCTTTAACGTTTCATGTCGGAGCTAAGCTACTGGAATATTTATACTGTGAACACAACATATATGATGGTACACATATATGTAATCACATTATGGTTGACCACAATGTGATATACAAAGGATATTAAATTTCATACTATTGCCAAAGTACTATTCATACAAGCTAGAATGTTATTGTAAAAAATTACTATTCTCATCAACTCGTTCATACAAAATTACACATAAGCATATCAAATTATGTCCATATTACAGGTTAAGAGATATTCATTGTGCACAGCATCCATCCAAATATGGCTCAAATTGTTTCGCGTCAGTGGAACAACCATATGAACCAGGCAATAAAATTACTAACCAAACCATAACCACTAACCTTAATTCAAATGCAAAGAAAAGGTCTGGGATCACGTTTTCACGGCCAAACCAAGAACGTCACGGGCAATGAAGCTGATAGAGCTGCAATGAAACCCAACAATGACATCAGTCATACCTTCATTGCAAATATTTTACGCAAGGCATGACATATCATACTCAATGCTAAACATTTTGCATCCTCAAATAATTAAACTAACGCTCTCATGTTCTACTTTAAACACCATCTACGACGAGGATCCTATTGAACTTTCGGCAACATGTCCCCTATATTTCGGACACCCCCTTACAAAAATAAGGGTCCCCCTGCATGGAAGTTGACAACACACATGTTGGACGGAGACTGGATTTGCGGTGTGATCCGTTTTTAGGGACATGCAATGGGAAGTTCTATTGATTTTCATGAATCAAGCGATAATATTACTAACTAAAACATAGGCACTGACCTCAATTCAATTGCCTAGAAATGTTCCTGAAGTACGACACGGTCAATGCACAATGTCACAGGCGATGAAGATGATTGAGCTGCAATGAAATCCAACATAATTATTTGTTCATACATTATTTTCTAATAACTATTACGCAAGGCATGAGATATTATACTAAAGGAATGACATTTATCAGCCTCAAATAATTAACCTATTCTCATGTTCTTGTCAATGTACATATACAATTTCACATATGCATATTAAATTATGTCCATATTACAAGTT
Organism: Erythroxylum novogranatense; assembly: GCA_029891385.1. NCBI lineage: Eukaryota > Viridiplantae > Streptophyta > Magnoliopsida > Malpighiales > Erythroxylaceae > Erythroxylum > Erythroxylum novogranatense. The sequence continues at coordinate 132,548 of JAIWQS010000087.1, read as the reverse complement.
AAGAGAAATCTATTTTACAAAGCATCCATCAAATTAAGGACAAATTCATTAAGGTCCGTGCGAAAGCAACATGGAGGACGGTTCATATATGTATGCATTATTACGAACGAATCGTTATACATGAATCGTCCGATCACACAAATGTAATTGTTGCAATACATAGTCGAACATGTCATACTCAACGCATGTCATTTCTCATCCTCACAAAATTAAACAATCAACTAATAGCCTAAATCATTTTCATCAATGTAAGTCGCCCAAATAATAAAATAAACGATCTAATCTTTTGTTTAAACATCATCTACGACGAGGATCCTATTGAAATTTCGCATTTTTCTATAATTTGGACACCCCTTAAACAATAAGGGTCACCCCAAAAGGAAGACACATTTATCTCAACCAAGAATGACATCACAAATTCAATCTCCGACAACATGTGTCTTCAAGTTTCACACATTGCAAGACATCAATATATAATACCCACAAAGCAACATACTATGATAAGTTCACAACCAAGCTCATTCATCGAGGCCGAGACCACTAATAACAAAAGCATACGACTCACCTCAATCGATATACTAATACTTTTATCCCATATAATATGCACATTTTATTATACATTTTATAGTCTACCTATAACAGTTTTATGTTTCTCTAATTTACTTTAACAATATTGGCCTTAACATTCATGAAGGCCTCCCACTCTACTCACATTATTTCCTTCTTACTTACTTTCCTGTATTATCAACAAGTTTTTGCTACAAGTTTGAGTCATATACATACACAACAATTAACTAGAAAACCACTCCTTCACGTGTTGTTCTCAAAGTTTCACTCAAATCTAATCCAAAACTCTTGACTACGCTTTATTTGCAAACTAAAAGATATAAACTAAGAAAGATAGTTTAAATATTCTCCTTTGTCAAATAACTCCCAAAGAAGGAAATTGGGAAAACAATTAAGAAATGAAAACACAACTAGAGGCCTAGGAGTGAGAACATCGCACCAACATAAAGTTGATTTTGATATAACCAAATTGAACTAAATAAGAATAATTAAATAATAGGAAAACAAGATAAATCACAAATAAGAATTTTATTAACTTATAAAATCAGGAAAACATCAAACAAGAACCCAAAATAATCTTTTTATTAACTTTAAATGTAAGAAATGTTGAGAATACTTAAGAATAATGTATTCTCAACAAAACTTTATGAGAACAAGAATGAATATTAAATGTTAGCAACAAAGAAACAAAAAATAAACAATCATACTAAGAACAAACCTGAATATAGACATGTCTTTGTGATACTAAATTGTGCAATGACCTTTTAATAGGACTAATATAACACAAAATTCATAAATAAGGATATGAATAGCCATATTATATAAAAGATGAGATTTGTGGTGATAAGATTCTAAGGTTGATTGCTACTAGCAAGCTACTTGAGATCTATAGTTAACATAGGACTTAAATTAAGGATTTCTCTGTGAATAAGGATGAACTCCAGATCCAAAGGTTATTATTAAATAATAATAATGACAATATATAAATTACATTAATGACATAGCCTTATATAGGCATAAAACCCTAAAATATGGAAATCCTTAGAAGTAGACTCCTATAAGGAAATGACAATGTTAATAGATTATAATTAGAAACAAATGACTTTTAAAATGATAAATCCTATTTAGACATAAGCTTGAAAATTAAAACTAATCAAATACTAGTCCTAAAAGAATATAATGTCTTTAAAATAATAAAACTCTAACTAATTAAAGTACATATATGTCACTTGTCTTAGCCAATATCAAATCTAATTTTGTTTTACAACCTTCATTGCGTGAATCAAACACGAGTCTTGTGTTGCTTATATATAGAACTCTAGTGCATATAACAAAAGACTAACAATGTTTTGTTTACGATTTTCACACGGGTTATATTTTATAACTACAATTCTTCAACTTTACCTGAATCTTTTACAAACTATCCAAACCCCTCTTCATGTTTTCCTCAGTTACAAACCTATGTAATTTATATTGATGTTAGATTCCTTCTCTTTTATAGTCTTAGATTATAACTATTAGAAAAATAAATAATTATTTAGAATGTGTAGAATTTTTTTAAATACTAATATGTAAATAAAATTAACTCATTGTAATAGCTTCTAAAATTATTTAAGTTATTAGAATAATCTTTAAAACATAATTTGGACTTATCTTTATTTATCACATATTATTCTAAAAACAATTTAACAATATTCTAACTATAGAATTCACATTTAATTTGATTCCCATTTTTAAAACCTAAAAAAGATTGGTATATTGTAAGCACATTTTGTGTTTTAATGTTAAAATTGTAATTATCAATCAATCAATTTATTTAATCATTAACCACCAATTACATAGGCCTATACTAGCTATATGTCCCTTAGATGTTTTAGTAGAATTATTGGTTGGAGATTGGTGACGATAACATGTGCAAAATATTCCCCATCTTGATAAACATCTCAACTATACTAAATTTAGTTTTCCTTTGTTTTTATATTATATATATTTTCTTCTTCTTCAACTAGGTATAAATTTGTAGTATCTCTTCATATAAGCAATATAGAAAACAATAATATTTTACAAAATTTAACAAATGAATCGTGAAATGTTTTTCATTAAAATTTGTTAATGTAAATTACTTCAAAGTATATGGACATTATCATATCTTCACTTTTAATTCTTAGTGACTGAAAATTATATTTTATCTTAGACTTGTATAATTCCTTCATATTAATAACTTAGTTTTATTTTCATTAGCATTTCTATTGATTATAATTTAACTCTAGAATATTATATTACTTTTGAGAATTTATGTAATGAATTTTATTGATATTTATTCTAACAAAATAGTTAATAGTCTATAACATGGCTTTAAAACTTATATATGATAATACATCTCTAATCTTATAAATTGAATTAAATAAGAAACTTTATATTACTTGTTAATAGAAAGAATTTTGTTTGGATTATCATTTAATATACATGTATTGTATTGAAAGTTTTTTCCAATTGACAAAAACATTATATTTAACATGCATAAGATGTGGTACACACAACTTTGTTTTATAAGAAAGTAATAGTTTGAATTTAATTGAAAAGGGCCTTCATGGTTAAACTCATTTTACAAATATTTTATATAAAAGAATCATATTTGATATATCTTTTTATATTAGAATCATCATAATTCATCTTTTTAATACTCACTCCATACACATAATCGAAGTATTAGTTTTAACAATTAAATCATCATCATCAAAACTATATAAAGTTTTGGCAATGTAGTACACAAATTCTTAATTTTCTTATTCAAATCTTACAATTTTCTTTAAAAGTATTTGAAGAGCAATAATTTACATTTAATTTATGATGCATATAAGACCAATAATAATGAAATAATTTACATATATTTTATGATGCATAGCAAACCCAAAATTTTCATATAATTACAGCAATAATTTACATATTATTTACACATGCATATAAAAGCAATAATTTACATAAAATTACAACAACAATCAATGTATAATTTACGATGCATATAACACCAATAATTAACATATAATTACAACAAAAATTTACATTTAATTTACGATGTATATAAGAGAAGTAATGTACATATAATTACAGGAAAACTTTCCATATAAAAATAAAATGCTTCATCATTCTGTCAAGAACATCGGAGAAATTAAAGAGAGAGGGAGCATGACTTACGAAGTCGTCGGAGAGGAGGAGGAGCGACGTTGGCGTGCAATAAGGACGAGCAAAGAACCGCGGCCAAAGAACGAGGAAAAGACGGATCGAAGAATCACGAGGAAGAGAGAGGAAGGCTGCGTCTGTGGGGGAGAGGAAGAAGAAGCCAGACGCAGCCCTAAATCAAGACCAAAACGACGTCGTTAAATTTAAGTGAAGGCGCAGATTTCACCTCACGCCTTCACCGATTTAAAATTACGCTCGGCAAACATTAGACCAAATTCACCGACCAAAAGTTTTCGGTCCGAAAAAGTTCCAAACACCACCAATATCTCTGACGTTTACATTTTTTCGGTCGTTATTTGCAACGGTCTACATTCTGTGGGTATTGTGTCGTCGCTATTTATCATTTCCCTTGTAGTGAGTCAAATATTATATGTTATTAGTTTTAAGTGGAGTCATTATTTTCAAGTTATTCAAAATAGAATAATAATATTTTCACACATGTAAGATTGTTTAACATTAATTCTTTCTTTAGTTTTATGTGGTCATTAATATTCTACTTAAATAATTCAAATTTCTAAGTTTCATTAAGATTGAAGTGTAACTTCAAATGTAAAACCTAAATCAACAATCTTTTATGTATTTGGTTTTTATGAAGTCTATGTGCTTTAGTTTATACTTCACATATATATTTGGAAGCTTCAAACCTAGGAAGAAATTTATTAGGTTAAACAATGCAACGATTAAAAATTATTTTGACTTAAATTGTCCTATTCACAAGTCTATGAAATTAATAAAATTTTAAAATTAAATATCCAATATACTTATATTTATACATTCGCTTATTAAGATAGATGAAGAGGAATTCAGAATAAGAGAGAGCCTCTTGTTTAGCGTATTCTATATGGAGGGAAAGAAATAAGAGGTTATTTATGAATTAAAAAGAGATTGTTATGAGCTAGCTCACAAAAGGATGGTGCTTAGAACAAAGTTGAAAATGTGTATTTAGTGTAGATGGAATTTGCTTTATTGTTTTAGACAGTGATGTACTTGTCTCTTTGTAGTATAGTTCTTACCATCGGATTACTTTTTTTTTGGAATTTTAAGAAAACTTTAGATTACCAAAAAACCATCAAGAACAAAGTACAAAGAATAGCAAAACTATACAAGTAAGATAAAAGAGAAAGTAGCCTTCCAGGCTACTGTCACATATGCGCCAACATCACATGAATGGCAAGTGGAAACAAATCATGGATTAACCAACCTCAAGCTACAACTATACACGCTAGCGCCTTCTCATTGCCAAACATAACTGATCTTGCATCCCATGCCTGATTATGACCTCTCTGACCAAGTTAATAATGCAATCCGCTAACTCATATTTGTTTTGTTCCATTTGCTTGTAAAGGCGCCGATTACGCTCCCACCAGATGTGGTAGAGAACCATCTGAAAAGAGGTCCTAAGTGATAACTTGCATTTTGTTATGTTAAGTCTTTATGTCTTATGTTCTTTTAGTAGGATTTTGTGACGTTTTGCTTGTGTTTCTATGGTAATTAGTGTCTTTGTGTGTTCTAGGTGATGAAATACTATAGTGATACAATTTGGAGTGCAATTGGCTAATCTGGAACTGAAGAAGATTTTAATATGACCATGTTGAAAGTAATACAGTGTTGTGCTGGCAGATTACTACCTACGAATTTACCTTAAGATTTGGGCCTCAATAACAGCCCTCTTTGTTGACTAAGTCAAGTTATGCTATGAAGCTTTATTTTGACATATAGATTATATGGGCTCATTTTATTCATTAAAGAGGAAACATTACGAAGGAGGTCCACATCATTTAACGAAGGAAACAAAAACCTAAGAGGGGGACAAGGGATATGGACGGCAACTCCTAAGCATCAATATCATTACTGGAGAGAGCTGGAGAGAAAAGTCAAAAATTGCGGCAACAGAGAGGAAGCTAGAAATTATTTCATTAAAGGAGAATAGTGTCGGCGTGAGTGGGAGGCAAGAAAGCTTTGAAGCTTGAGAGATATATACATATTTTATCACAAGAGAGTGGACGGCAACTTCGGGGAGAGCTTTTGGAGTGACATATTAACTTTGAGAAGCACGACAACTTAGGAAGGAGAACTTGAGATACAAAGTTAACGACGACAGCAGCTGGGAGAATTAATTTTGACCAGTAGGAGGCAGCAACAGTTTTGGGAGAGCAGAAGACTTGAGCCACGACAGTGATTTAAAATTTTGGTGAAGGTTTAATTTTAATTTTAATTTGTCAATTTCAGCTTTAATTGATAGAGATTAGTATTATGTGTGGCTAATTTTTAATCTAGACAAGGTACTTGATGTTTGATACATGTAGTTCGTGAGACTCTCTTGGTTTAATTATTGTCGTTTATTTCTTGTGTTTATTTAATTTCTGCGCTTAATCGATTTATTATTGCTGAGTCTGTTGATTAATGAGACCTGTTAATTAATTGACTTGATGATAAATTGTCGAATAGATTAGTTAATTCGTGATTGCTGTCTATTAAAGTGGCGAGTTAATTTCAATTAAGAAGTTAATGGGATTAAATAATTTAGTCTAAATAGATTGCGGCTGTTCCGATTCTGTTGGCTAAAACGAGGGTCCATTAGAATTTATTGATGCCATAGATTATTTTCTGCGGAGCTTTACTCGGGAATAGTCTAATTGGTTAGGGTAATAATCTGCGGAGCTTTACTCGAGGTTATCGAATAATTACGAATGGATTGGTAGATTTGTGCTGTTCACGATATACTATAACTTTGTCCATAGGAATGAACGAAATTTATATTTTTGAGTCTATGATCGAATTACGGTATCAAACGAGAGAGTACCTTGACTAGGCTTTTATTCATATTATTTTCAATCTTATTTTTAATTTCTTCCTGCGTGATTTCGTGTTTTAAAATTAATCATCCCCAAATCAACTTTCTTTATATTTTTATTTTTATTTTATTTTTTTATTTTCGATTTCACACAAAAAACAATTACTACATTGGTCTCTGTGGTTCGACCCTATTCACCACTTTACTCGCTTAAGTGTTTTAGAGTAGGAATTTATTTTTGTTGGTTTGACACGCCATCAAATTTTGGCGCCATTGCCGGGGACCGGTGTTCAAGTTTTTGTTTATTTGTGTTGCTAATCATATTTTTTTCTCTTTAGTTGTTTGCATGCGGCATTGTGTTTCTGCAGGTGATTTATTGTTCGATCCAGAGATAGAGAAGACTGAAAAACAACTCAGGAAAGCTACTAAATTGCGTAAGAGACAAGCTTCTACTTCTGCACAGGTCTTGCCTGATCAAACTGAGAATTTGCCTGCCTTTGAGACTGAGTTATTAGAAGATTTTGAAGAAGCGGCGATGGCAGATCAGCAACCTATTCCACCTGCACAACCGGTCAGAAATCGAGCTCCTGCAACTTTGAGGGATATGCTTGCACCACCAGTAGAGGATCAACCTCTATGTATCTGATCTGAAATGCAAATGATGGGTTCGAGTTGAAGGCTGGGTTGATTCAGGCATTGTCTAAATTTCATGGGTTACCTTCTGACGACCCGAATAGGCATCTTAAGGATTTTCATGTGGTTTGTTCTGGATTCAAACCAAGAGGAATAACTGAGGATTAGTTGAAGCTGCGTGCTTTCCCTTTTTCTCTAGAGGGTGCAGCCAGAGATTGGTTATACTATCTTCCACCTGGGACAGTGGATACATGGCCCAATATGGCGAGATTGTTTTTGGAAAAATACTTCCCAGCATCCAAAGCTGCTAATTTGCGCAGAGAGATTTGTGGCATCAGACAAAGAGATACAGAAAACATGTATGAATATTATGAGAGATTCAAGAGGCTTTGTGCAAGTTGTCCTCAGCATGGAATTACAGAGCAGCTCCATATTCAGTACTTCTATGACGGGATGTTACTAAATGATAGGAAGATTCTTGATGCTTCTAGTGGGGGAGCCATAGTGAATACGACACCTCAGGAGGCCAAAAACTTAATTGCAGCAATGACTGCAAATCTTCAACAATTCGGGTATCGTTCGGACACACAGACTTGAGGTGTCTATGAGGTAAGTAATTCTAGACTTGAAAGTAGACTTGACAAGATTGCTGATTTGTTGGAGAGACAAGTTATTAATTCTTCCAATGCTAATAATGTCACTGCAAATGCTATAACCAAGGGACCACAAGCCCCTATTTGTCAAATTTGTGGATTTCAGGATCATTTTACTGATGGTTGTCCAACTCTGCAAGATGATACTGTGGAAACTGAAGTTAAGGCGATCAATGACAATTATCAGCCTCAAAGAAAATATGATCCCTATTCGAATACTTACAACCCAGGATGGAGGGATCATCCTAATATGAGATATGGAATGGGCGTGAAGATGAGAGTAGTCGGCGTCGGCCTCACCCTCAAAGCAGCAGCAATAATAATAAGAATATCCGAGGCCTAATTACGGCGACCGAATTTCCACCTTGGAGGATCTCATGTCACAGTTGACTACGGCCCAAATGACGACCAATACACAATTACAAAGTTTGCTTCAATTTCAGACTGATTCAGCACAATTTCAGGCTCAAACGAATAAAAATTTTCAAGAACGAGGAGCAAATCACCAATTGGCGTACCGACGTAATCAAGGGAAATTGCCCTCTCGACTCATCACAACCCTAGGCAAAATATCAGTGCCCTTACCTTGCGTAGTGGAAAAGAAATTGAAAGTGCTGGAGGATCGCAGAAACTTCAACATGGCCATGTTGAAACTGTTGAGCTAGAAAAAGAAGCAGAAATCGAGGAAATCGTGAAAGCTAATCCATAAAGGCCACCATTCCCACACAAGTTGGCTAAGAAGAAGAAATTGCAGAATGAAGAGGAGATCTTAAAGATTTTTTAGAAAGTGGAGATCAATATCCCCTTTCTCACATTGCTTAGGCAAACACCAAGATACTGCAAATTTCTGAAGGACTTGGTTACTAGCATGACCAAGATGAGAGGCAATCAGCGTGTGGTGATGAGTGAGAATGTCTCAGCAGTGTTGCAGGGCAAGTTACCGATAAAGGAGAAGGACCCAGGTATGTTTACCATTCCTTGTAAAATTGGCAATGTTGGTATAGAACGGGCTATGCTAGATTTAGGGGCTTCTATAAATCTTATGCCATTGTCCATTTATACTACATTGAATGCTGGTCCATTGAAGCAAGATGGGGTGATTTTAACGCTTGCTGATCACACCACTAGGTACCTCGAAGGATTGTTAGAGGATGTTTTAGTGCAGGTAGATGATTTGGTATTTCCTGCAGATTTCTATGTGATGAGAATGGAGGATGAGGGGTCACCTGCTTCTAGAATGATGTTGTTAGGACGCCCATTTTGAGCACTTCTAGACAAAATTGATGTTCATGGGGACTTTAACTATGGAGTTTGATGGTGCCAAAGTTACATTCAATATTAATAACACCATTAAGCATCCTGTTGATTATTATACGACTTTTGTTGTTGATCAGATAACCCCTCGACCGAGAAAGTTCTCGAGTTGTGTGTTGATGATTTTTTGCAGTCGCGATAATCGATAACATTACTCCCGCAAAGCTATCGAGATCGAGACCGAATGGGTAGTCTTGCGAGGTATGGTCCATGCGATCAGATTTGCGAGCATTACAGTTGCATCTAGCATGCTACAACAACCATCAAGATTGACAAAGAATAAATTACTCCCATCCATTCTTCACCATACGACATTGGAGCTTAAGGCATTACCTACGCACCTCAAGTATGTCTTCTTGGGGAGGCCAAACATTACTGTGATTGTTTCCAATCACCGAAGCGATTTGGAGGAGGAGAGGCTTATCCGTGTACTCAGGGAGAATAAAGAAGCCATTGGATGGTCTATTGCAGACATCAAGGGAATTAGCCCTACCATTTGCATGCATCGAATCCTGTTGGAGGATGATTGCAAACCCAGCAAACAACCTCAGCGTCGATTGAATCCACCAATGATGGAGGTTGTAAAAAGGAGATATGAAATTATTGGTCATGGACGTGATCTATGCTATTTCGGATAGCAAGTAGGTAAGTCCAACACGTAGTTCTAAAAAAGCGGCATTACCGTTGTTGAGAATGAAAAGGTGAATTAGTACCCACTAGAGTTCAAAATGGGTGGCGTGTGTATTGATTTCGAAAGTTAAATCTCATTACCAGTAAAGATCATTTTCCTTTACCGCTTATTTATCAGATGCTTGAGAGACTTGCAGGTCGTTCTCACTATTGCTGTTTAGACGGTTATTCAGGCTTTCACCAGATTCATGTAGCACTTGAAGATCAGGAAAAGACGACGTTTACTTGTCCGTTTGGCACTTTCGCCTACAAACGCATGCCATTTGGTCTCTGCAACGCTCCGGTGACATTTCAGAGATGTATGGTAAGTATCTTTTATGACTATGTAGAGGAAATTATTGAAGTCTTCATGGATGACTTTACTGTGTATGGAGATTCCTTTACATCTTGTTTAGAAAATTTGGGGAAAGTGTTACAAAGATGCATTGAAACAAATCTTGTGCTTAATTATGAAAAATGTCATTTCATGGTTAACCAAGGCATCATATTGGGTCATATAGTTTCGACTAAGGGCATTGAAGTGGATAAGTCAAAAATTGATGTGATTAGCTCGCTACCTTACCCCGCAAATGTGCGGGAAGTACGCTCCTTTCTTGGTCATGCAGGTTTTTACAGGTGGTTCATCAAGGATTTTTCGAAGATAGCTCATCCAATGAGCAACCTCCTACAGAAAGATGTGTCGTTTGAATTCAATGAAGATTGCAAAAAGGCGTTTGACATTTTGAAGGAGAAGCTGGTTACCGCACCTATCATCAAACCATCGGATTGGAACCTTCCTTTCGAGCTCATGTGCGATGCCAGTAACTACGCTGTAGGAGCAGTTCTTGGGCAGAGGGTAGGTCGTGACCCTCATGTGATCTATTATGCATCAAAGACGTTGGATAGTGCTCAACAAAACTATTCAACCACGGAGAAGGATATGTTTACTGTGGTCTTCGCATTAGAGAAATTTCGATCATACTTGCTTGGTACGAAGGTGATAGTATATTCAGAACATGCTGCCCTTCGATACCTAATGAGCAAAAAGGATGCGAAGCCACGACTTATCCGATGGGTTCTTCTGCTGCAAGAATTTGACATTGAGGTCTGAGATAAAAGGGGAGCAGAAAACCTGGTCGTAGATCACCTAAGTAGGCTGCAGAACACTTCTAGAGATGATTTAGTCGTTACTGAGGAGGTTCCCGATGAACAGTTATTTGCAGTGACTTCAACATGGCCATGTCGAAACCCATGGTACGCAGATTTGGTCAATTTTATCACCCAAAATGGATACCCAGCTGGTATCACATCTTCCCAGCGCCATAAATTGAAAAATGATGCCAGGTATTATATTTGGGATGATCCATATTTATGGAAAATGTGTTCTGATCAGATTGTACGAAGGTGCGTACCTGAATCTGAGATTTCTTCCATATTGCAATTTTGTCATGCATCTGCTTGTGGTGCCCATTTCGGCCCTAATAGGACAGCTAGGAAAGTGCTTGAATCGATTTTCTTGGCCCGACATTTTCGAGATTCTTATGCATTTTTAAAGCATGTGACAAAAGCCAAATGATTTGGCAACATAGTCAAGAAATGAAATGCCTCAGACCCCGATCATTGTTTGTGAAATATTTGATGTGTGGGGTATTGATTTCATGGGCCCTTTTCCATCATCATTTGGTTTCCAATACATTTTGTTAGTTGTTGATTATGTTTCGAAATGGGTAGAGGCAAAAGCTACTCGAACTAACGATTCTAAGGTTGTTGTCGATTTTGTGAAGGCTAATATCTTTGTCAGGTTCGGCACTCCGAAAGCAATCATTAGTGATCGCGGGACTCATTTCTGCAACAGAGTGTTTGCCTCATTGCTGAAGAAATATGGAGTTGTGCACAGGACCTCCACGGCCTACCATCCTCAAACCAATGGGTTGGCGGAACTGTCCAATTGAGAGGTAAAGAGTATTTTGGAGAAAACTGAAAACTTCAGCAGGAAAGACTGGAGCTGCCGCTTAGACGATGCTCTTTGGGCTTACCGCACTGCCTACAAAACGCCATTAAATATGTCTCCTTACAGACTTGTTTATGGCAAGGCCTGTCATCTGCCAGTGGAAGTTGAGCATCGAGCGTTTTGGGCTGTGAAGCAGTGCAACATGAATTTTGATGCTGCGGGGCAACAAAGAAAGTTGCAGATTCAGGAATTGGAAGAACTACGAAACCATGCTTTCGACAACGCTGTTACATACAAGGCCAAAACTAAAGCTTTTCACGACAAGTAGCTTTCTGACAAGAAGTTTAAAGTCGGACAAAATGTACTTTTATTTAATTCGACTTTGAAACTTTTTGTAGGGAAATTGCGATCCAAATGGACTGGGCCCTTCGTGGTCACAAAGGTTTATCCTTACGGTGCTGTGGATATTCAAAGCATGGAAACAAGACAAATTTTCAAGGTGAATGGCCATCGTTTGAAGCCATTTTATGAAGGATTTCAACCCCATTCCGTCAAAGTTAACTCTTTGAATGAACCTTCATACAATTGAATGGGGCTCTTGTTGGGCTAATGACGTTAAACAAACGCGCTTCTTGGGAGGCAACCCAAGGTTTACTTTCATTTTGTTCTTCGCAATTTAATTTTTAGTTGTTCAGAATTCTGTCAGGTTCTTATTTTTCGACATTTTCTTTTTGAATTTTCTTCCAATATTTTGTGCTGTTGTTGGATGTCACTTGGTCGCAAGGTTTTTATAGTTTTGCAGGATAGTATGGGCGCATCACCTCGCAGCTCCACCATTATCTTGGCGCATCACCTTAGAGAAGCTTCCTCTCACTCTTTCCTTTTATTTTACTGTTCTTGTCTTTCTTTGCTAACCTTGAGGACAATGTTTGGTCTAAAGTGTGGGGGAAGGATTTAGGTTAAATTTTGCATGAAATTTTCAGGTTTTAGTGGGTTAATGGTTCAAATTTTTCAAGGTTTTTGTGCTTCAACGTGCCGCACCTTTGCTCTTGCTTGAACTTGAAGATTTTCACTTGTACTTGCATGTTTTAGTTTAAAAATCCATAAAAATTAGAAAAAAAAACTTTTGAAAAATGCAAAACGATTTTTCGTTTTTGCATGCTTTTGCACCTTAAGTGTTTAGTTTTGTCTTTTGATCTCCCAATGATTGATAAGAATATGAGTATTATAGGTGAGAGTTAATCTTTGATATTTGAATCATGAACTTGGTGAATGAGTTTTTATGTGAGTTTTAAGCTTGATAGCTTTTGGATTGATTTTGAAACTACATTGTGTTAACTTCATAGATGATTGTCCCATGTGAGCTTTTGAACCTTCAACGCAATTCTTTGATGTGTGTTCATTCAATGCTTTGTATCTCTAGAACTTGCTTGATATCTTGTTGAGACTACACTTTTACATGCATGCATGAAGATGATAAAGGCATTTAGGATTTTAACCACTTGACCAAAAAGCCAACCCAAAGCATGTTATCCACTAGTGAGCCCATTTGAGCTTATTATCTATTCTTTGCTTTACCATGTTTAACTTAACCTTTTCTTAATTGATTTATCTTTCTAACCCTTATCATGGTTAGTAGAGCATGTTTGTTGAGTTAAACTTATAAAGGTTGCACATATAGGAATATCAGTGATATATGACTTGTATTGTACTTGTTGTCAATGGGGGAAGGAATCGAAAAACAAAAACAAAAACAAAAAAAAAAGAAAAAAGTTTGAGACCAAGAAGAGAAAAGAAAGAAAAGGATTCCCCACGTGCTTGATTGATAAATGTTTGAGGAATGAAAGTTCAAAGGAAAAAAAAAAGAGAGAGATGTGCTTAATTGTTTGATGATATGCAGGATGCGCACATATGTGTTATTGATTACCTGTTATTCTCTACTCACTTTGATACTTAGCCTTTTCTTACCTTTCTTTTACCTTACCCCTAACCCAGCCAAGTTGCATCCTTGTTTAAGACCTTTCGATTTATGTTATGCATATAATACTTATTAGTGTATTCAAGATTGAAGAGCAAGCTCTATGGTGAAAACTTTTGTTTTTTGAATTTATGAGAGTTAAAACACATTTGAGCCATAAACACTTGAGTGTTGGAGTGTATGACAATGAGAGGACCTATTATTTTGACATAGTGTAGATTTCCTCTAAGTCTATTGTGCTATCTGATAAGTGCATATTTGTTCAATATTTATGTTTTAATTATTCTTTTTTATTTCTCTTGTTGATACAATTATCGGGACTTAATTTGATTTAATATTTTTTTGTAAGGAATTATAATTTTTACATGATGTGGCAAATTTAACATCAAAAGGGAACGACGTGGACCAATGAATAATCAACAATCAGCCAAGAGATCATGAGGGCAAGCGTTCTTTTTCAAGGCAACACGTGGAGGAAGGCACAAGCTGCAGGGACGATGACGTATAAGGCTAAAAGCAAGAGAAGAGCGTGATTTAGAGAGGAAACAAGTAGGATTTAAGGGTTTTTAATTGATTGAGACCTTTAATGGTCTAATCAAGCAATAGTAAAAAAAGGGCCCAACGTAAGTGCCATAGGGAGAGGGCTGACGTGGAAGCTGGGAAAGGTGAATTAAAGAAAAGACAAAAAGTGAATGAGAAAGGAGGACAGCAGCTGCAAGGGACAAGAGTGAGTCACGCACGTAATAGAGGAATTAAAGGAGGAAAACAAGAGGACAGCAGCCGCAAGGGAGTAGGGACGCACGCGCAACAAAGGATTTAAAAAAGAAGGAAAGAAACGGATGCAACACAAGGAAAGAGAGGAATTACGAGGAACCAAGAAGGAGGAGACAAAAAGGAACGCTAGTGACACTTGAACGGGAAGGAATCGCGGCTGTCAGAGAGGGCAGCAGTCAGCATCGTTGTTTTAGGGAGATTTTCTTAGTTTTTCCTCTTTTCTTTATTATTTAGACTATATTAATTAAGAACTTTATTTTGTTTAATTCCGTTATGAGTAGCTAAATCGTTTTAGTCGGAGAATTTCAATTGTTATGCTTTGACTCGTGAGACCTATTGTTCTAATTATTTGGTTTATAATATTCGTCTCGCTTAGCTTTATTGTCATTGTTTATTAATTGATTCTGCGATTACCGATTGTAGAATTAGTTAATTAACATATCGCCAACCGATTTACTTGGTGGTGTTAATCGGTGATTAGTGTTTGTGGCAATTGGCACTATGACATATTACTTATTCGATTTTGTGTTGAGAAACTCACGATCTAATTAGATGAAGCATGAGTCGGTCGTAGTTAGTTAAGGTTAGTGTTTCTTTGGAGTTTAATATCGTTAATTAATTGAATCTTTAGAGAGAGTCTCGAAGGGTTATTAGTTAATTAGGGGCGGTTTAAAGGAGTCTCTTTGATCGTTCTAAAATTAAGAAGAAGCGATGGAGCTGTATAGTAGTTGGTAACTATAGCTAACCTATTATTAAACCAAAGAAAATATTTGAGTCGATGATCGAGGTCTATGCATAATAATTAGGAATTTCCTGGCTAGTTGTCGTTATTTGAGTTAATCAATTTTATTTTTGTTCTTTGCTAGTTTAATCATAGTTGTTATTTTATTTGATATCAATTGCGTTAATCATTTATTAGTGGTTAGATTAATTAGTCGTTTTAGAAGAAAACTCCAAAACTCCCTTTTTATTAATTTCATTCGTTCTTTGGCATTTGAATAGAATCAATTTATTTCATTCGTTCTTTGGGAATTATTTTTGGTGGATTTGACACCCATCAAATTTTGGCGTCGTTGCCAGGGAATGGTAACTAATTGATTTTGTTTTGTTTTATGCCTAGGAACATTCGTACGGGAGATTCCATCTTGTACGACCCCGAGATCGAAAAGACGGCTAAGAGGCTAAGAAAGTTGAGCAAATTAAGGAAGAGGCAAGGAGAAGTTAGTGGATTACCGACCCCGGTTGAGTCGAATACTGAAACGGAGTACGAAAAGGAGATTAAAGTTGAATGAATGACTGACGGAAGCTTAACCGTGACCACGCCGCAGATATGACTCTTAATGTAACCCTCCAGACTTGGGTAGACCAAGCGCAAAGATCCATTGTGTCATGACTTTCCGTAACTTCAAGGGTTTGAATTGAAGTCCGACTCATCCACTTGTTGCCCACCTTCGTGGATTTGAAAACGAGGACCAATAAGCATCTGAAGGAATTTCACCTCGTCAGATTTCCATGAAGCCCCGAATGTCACGGAGGACCAAATCAAACCGAGAGCTTTTCCATTCTCGCCGCAGGATGCGGCCAAGGATCGGCTCTACTACCTACCTCCGGGACAATCAACACTGGGAAGGATGTCCCGACGCAGTTTCTAGAGAAATATTTCCAAGATCCCAAGCCGCCAACATCAGCGTGAAATATGTGGCATTAAGCGTAAGGATTGAGAGAACCTCTACGAGTCTTGGGAGAGGTACAAGAGAATTTTAGCAAGTCGCGGCGATGGCATATCCGAACAATTGATCATCCAAGATTTCTACGAGGTCTAATTCCAATGGAGCGCAGAATGATGGACGCCGCAAGTGGTGGGGCCATCGTCAAGAAACCCCACCAAGCACGAGTTGATATCAACCATGGCAACAAACTCCCAAAGAATTCGGCTGACCAGATATACCGCATGAAGGTAATGAGGTAAATGTTACTTCTCGATGAGGTAAAATCTTTGCTAACAACTTTGGTCCAGAATTTGAATGTAGGTACTCCTCCACTTGCGAGGGCGTGTGGCATCTGCACTAGCCTAGCTCACCCAACCGATGCATGCCCAACGCTCCACGATGAAATACCGGAGAATGTGAATTCTATCGGATTCCAACAGAGGAAGTTTGATCCCTATTCAAACACCTACAATCTCGGTTGGAGAAGCCACGCAAATTTCAGTTATGCTAACAACCAACCGAACCAACAGAACTACCATCACGGACCACAACCACCGCAACAGCCTTCGGGCTCAGATAAGCCTCTTGAAGAAATTGTCCGTATGTTAGCTGCTAATACTGAGAGGTTTCAACAGGACACTGCAACCAGATTTCAAAAGATGGAAGAGAGTATGAAGACTTTATAGACTCAAATGAGCCAGATAGCATCCTCAGTTAGCAAATTGGAGACTCAAGGCAAGCTACCGTCTCAGACACTCGACCCGAGGCATAATGTGAGCGCAATTTTCTTAAGAAGTGGTAAGGAATTGCAGCCTCCAGTCGACAAGAACCCTAAACGTGACCACGTCCAAGGTTCCTGTGCAGAGACAGAACAGGAAGCCGAAAGGGAGCTTACACGTGATCATGTACAAGATTCTAGTCCAGCTGAAAATCTTCAGAAACCCAAACCTCTAGTGGTTCCGCCCCCATTCCCCCAGAGACTGGCTCAGAGTAAGAAGGAAAAGGAGGATAAAAGCATCATGGAGTTATTCCAAAAAGTTGAAGTAAACATCCCGCTCCTCGAGGCCATTAAACAGGTTCCGTGCTACGCCAAATTCCTTAAGGAATTATGCACAAACAAGCGTAAGTTAACAGGTAATGAAAGGGTGAGTGTGGGTGAGAATGTTTCAGCTGTCTTACAGAAGAAATTACCTCCTAAGTGTCGCGACCAAGGTATGTTTTCCATTCCTTGCAAAATTGGGAATATTGGCATAAGTGAAGCTATGTGTGACTTAGGAGCCTCTATTAATGTGATGCTTTTATCTATTTATACTTCTCTGGGTCTTGGTCCATTAACTAGTACTGGAGTTATAATTCAATTGGCGGATCGATCGATTGTTTATCCTGAAGGTGTTTTAGAAGATGTGCTAGTTCAAGTTAATGGATTAATTTTTCCTGCTGATTTCTTTGTTCTGGACATGGAAAATGATAGTTCATCTAAGTCTTCGATATCTTCTTTGGTAGGCCTTTCCTTAGCAGTTAAGGCAAAGATAGATGCATAAGGGTTCATTGACTTTAGAGTTTGATGGTGAAGTGGTGAAATTCAATGTGTATGATGCCATGAAACGTGCTGAAGATGTGTCTTGTGTTTATAAGGTTGATATCATTGAAGATTTGACTCATGAGGTTTTTGCTTTAAATTATGATGATGAGTTGAATTATGCTTTGTGTCATAGCATGTCTGTTGATAGAGTTAGGAGATTTGCTTATCGATTTGAATTTTCTGATGACATACTTGATGTGGTTTACGCTCTGGAAGCTCTTAAGACTACAAGTATGAAATTTGTGCCTATTAAGCTATCACGGTCAGAATCTAAACTGTTACCCTCGATTCTACAGGCCCCAAAGCTGGAGCTCAAAAAGCTTCCCGAGCATTTGAAATACGCATATTTAGGTGGTTAACATCGAGACGAGGATCGTCAAGCCTAGGACGTTAAACAAGGGCGCTAATGGGAGGCAGCCCATATTTTTATTTTATTTTATTTCTTTCCTTTCTTTTGCTTTATTTTGTGTTCTTTCTTTGTTTTGATATTTTCCTTTCCTTCCCAGTGTCTCTCAGGAGGTTCGGCATTGGATCAATTCGGAGTTCTTGGATTACAACCAAGCGGAGTCCTTTATATGATCATATGTTGGCTCTCGTCCCTCATCAGATTAGCTATACCCTCATCAAGGGATGCCTAAACGAGCTCACGTATAAGCCCTCATCTTCACCACTGCACCAAATTTCAAAGACCATCGCCCGGATTCGTGGAAGTCCTCGCCACTCTTTTAATTTACTTTTACGTTGAGGACAACGCATGCTTTAAGTGTGGGGAGGTGATTTATAGCTTTTGAGATACATGTTGTTTTTGTCTGATGCATTACTTTGGGCTGTGTCATCCGTTGCCTTTTGGTATTTTTGGACTTTTAACTGTTGATGCCGTGGCGGACTTTAAAAAAAAATCCTCTTTTGCTTCATTTTGCTTGATGAATTGCTGTGCCTTAGGTAATGGTGGATTGTTTTAAAGGAGTCGAGAGTATGATTGAGTCCCTTGTTGCTTAATGTTAATTAAATGTTAATGATTTTGTCCTATATGTTGAAGTTGCGGGCCTGAGTTAATTGGTTAGAATTTTAAAAAAATTGTGTGATTAATCGGTGCCTTTCTTGTCTAGAGTCATGTTAAGCTTAGAAGTTGAGTTGGTATATGTGTTGAACTTTGGATTGATGTGGGAAATTATGGTGAGAAAGGGAATGAAGAATAAAAATAAAAAGGTGTTAGATTCGTTCCGCCAATCGCCAAAGGTGATTGTGAGCGAAGCCAAAATCCGTCTAAAGGTCGGACGAGAATGAGTAACCGGGCGACATTCATCACAAATGTTTGCGCTCGCGTAAAAAGGTCTCAAACAACTATGACGTGTGAGGCAACCAACTACTCCTCTGATTACTCGAAAAAAAATTGCAAGCATATGAGTAATTACGAGTAAGGCTAAAGCCCCTTGGCGTTGTGATTGACCGAGTAACCGATGACATTCATCACAAATGTTTGCATTCGGGTAAAAAGGCCAATGACAATTCCGAGCAATTTGTAGCTAAAAACACCTAATTAAGTAATTAAGATTAACCTGATCTTCCCATGACTACCACATAAATTCGGAATTCTTCATGTATGCTAACCACCTGATAAGTGAAATGTGTTTTCTAGGCTTGATTGGTTTTTAATTAAAATTCGGTAATTCATGCATGCGCTTCAATTTGAGTTCAGGCTTGTGTCTTCTCGTGTGTGAAATTTGTTGCATTTCTTTGACATTTCATTGACATTGGGACAAGATTGCGCTCTCATTCCTAGTTTACATTACCTCTGTGCATGTTTCATTTAGTGTAGTGGTTTTTCATTGTGTCTTGGTCTTCTTTTATGCTTGAGGACAAACATCGTCTAAGTGTGGGGAGATTTGATAAGTGCATATTTGTTCAATATTTATGTTTTAATTATTCTTTTTTATTTCCCTTGTTGATGCAATTATCGGGACTTAATTTGATTTAATATTTTTTTGTAGGAAATTATAATTTTTACATGATGTGACAAATTTAACATCAAAAGGGAACGACGTGGACCAATGAATAATCAACAATCAGCCAAGAGATCATGAGGGCAAGCGTTCTTTTTCAAGGCAACACGTGGAGGAAGGCACAAGCTGCAGGGACGATGACGTATAAGGCTAAAAGCAAGAGAAGAGCGTGATTTAGAGAGGAAACAAGTAGGATTTAAGGGTTTTTAATTGATTGAGACCCTTAATGGTCTAATCAAGCAATAGTAAAAAAAGGGCCCAACGTAAGTGCCATAAGGAGAGGGCTGACGTGGAAGCTGGGAAAGGTGAATTAAAGAAAAGACAAAAAGTGAATGAGAAAGGAGGACAACAGCCGCAAGGGACAAGAGTGAGTCACGCACGTAATAGAGGAATTAAAGGAGGAAAACAAGAGGACAGCAGCCGCAAGGGAGTAGGGACGCACGCGCAACAAAGGATTTAAAAAAGAAGGAAAGAAACGGATGCAACACAAGGAAAGAGAGGAATTACGAGGAACCAAGAAGGAGGAGACAAAAAGGAACGCTAGTGACACTTGAACGGGAAGGAATCGCGGCTGTCAGAGAGGGCAGCAGTCAGCATCGTTGTTTTAGGGAGATTTTCTTAGTTTTTTTTTTCTTTATTATTTAGACTATGTTAATTAAGAATTTTATTTTGTTTAATTTTATTATGAGTAGTTAAACCGTTTTAGTCAGAAAATTTCAATTGTTATGCTTTGACTCGTGAGACCTATTATTCTGATTATTTAGTTTATAATATTCGTACTGTTTCCGTTTTATTGTCATTGTTTATTAATTGATTTTGCGATTAGGGCCCGATTGTAGAATTATTTAATTAACATATCGCCAACCGATTTACTTGGTGGTGTTAATCTGGGTGATTAGTGTTTGTAGCAATTGGCACTAGGACATATTACTTGTTCGATTTTGTGTTGAAACTTGCGATCTAATTAGATGAAGCGTGAGTCGGTCGTGGTCGATTAGGGTTAGTGTTTTTTAGAGTTTAATGTCATAATTAATTGAATCTTGGAGAGAGTCTCGAAGGGTTATTAGTTAATTAAGGGACGGTTTAAAGGAGTCTCTTTGATCGTTCTAAAATTAAGAAGAAGCGAGAGCCAGGAGGTAGTTAGTAACATATACTAACCTATTATTAAACCAAAGAAAATATTTGAGTCGATGATCAAGGTCTATGCATAATAATTAGGAATTTCCTGGCTAGTTGTCGTTATTTGAGTTAATCAATTTTATCTTTATTCTTTGCTAGTTTAATCATAGTTGTTATTTTATTTGATATCAATTGCGTTAATCATTTATTAGTGGTTAGATTAATTAGTTGTTTTAGCAGAAAACTCCAAAACCTCCTTTTTATTAATTTCATTCGTTCTTTGACATTTGAATAGAATCAATTTATTCCATTCTCTGTGAATCGACCCCATTTATCACTGTGCGCAATTTATTTTTGTTTGGTGTTTGGGAATTATTTTTTGTGGATTCGACACCCATCACTATCTTTCTTGGTTCTTACATTTAAAGTGAGTTCATTACTTTTATGGATTAAATGTCACGGGTTCCTTCTTGTTTATAATCCTTGTATGTCTTTGATGTTGTTGGGAGGTTGGGAGAAAAACTTTGACACTTAAGAAAAATGTTCCCTGCATTTACATATTTATTTCTTTTTGTTTTTGGATCTATACTTAGTTTTTGCATTCTCCGTTTTCTTAGGCTTTCAGAATTTATGTTTTTAACCTTCCTCGAGGACGAGCAAGAGCTAAGTGTGGGGGATTTTGATAACTTGCATTTTGTCATGTTAAGTCTTTATGTCTTATGTTCTTTTGGTAGGATTTTGTGACATTTTGCTTGTGTTTCTATGGTAATTAATGTCTTTGTGTGTTCTAGGTGATGAAATACCATAGTGATACAATTTGGAGTTGAATTGGCCAATCTGGAACTGAAGAGGATTTCAACATGACTATGTTGAAAGTAACACAGTGCTGTACTAGCAGATTACCACCTACGAATTTACCTTGAGATTTGGTCCTCAATAACAGCCCTCTTTGTTGACTAAGTCAAGTTATGCCATGAAACTTTATTTTGACATATAAATTATATAGGCCCCATTTTATTCATTAAAGAGGAAACATTATGAAGGAGGCCCACATTATTTAATGAAGGGAACAAAAACCTAAGAGGGGGACAAGGGATATGGACGGCAACTCCTAAGGATCAATATCATTACTGGAGAGAGCTAGAGAGAAAAGTCAAAAATTGCGGCAACAGAGAGGAAGCTAGAAATTATTTCATTAAAGGAGAATAATGTCGGCGTGAGTGGGAGGCAAGAAAGCTTTGAAGGTTGAGAGATATATACATATTTTATCACAAGAGAGTGGACGGCAACTTCGGGGAGAGCTTTTGGAGTGACATATTAACTTTGAGAAGCACGGCAACTTAGGAAGGAGAACTTGAGATACAAAGTTAACGACGACAGCAGCTGGGAGAATTAATTTTGACCAGTAGGAGGCAGCAGCAGTTTTGGGAGAGCAGAAGACTTGAGCCACGATAGTGATTTAGAATTTCGGTGAAGGTTTAATTTCAATTTTAATTTGTCAATTTCAGCTTTAATTGATAGAGATTAGTATTATGTGTGACTAATTTTTAATCTAGACAAAATACTTGATGTTTGATACATGTAGTTCGTGAGACTCTCTTGGTTTAATTATTGTCGTTTATTTCTTGTGTTTATTTAATCTCTGCGTTTAATCGATTTATTATTGTTGAGTCTATTGATTAATGAGGCCTGTTAATTAATTGACTTGATGATAAATTGCCGAATAGATTAGTTAATCTGTGATTGTTGTCTATCAAAGTGGCGAGTTAATTTCAATTAAGAAGTTAATAGGATTAAATAATTTAGTCTAAATAGATTGCGGCTGTTCCGATTCTGTTGGCTAAGACGAGGGTCCATTAGAATTTATTGCTGCCATATATTATATTTTGCGGAGCTTTACTCGGGAATAGTCTAATTGGTTAGGGTAATAATCTGCGGAGCTTTACTCGGAGTTATCGAATAATTACGAATGGATTGGTAGATTTGTGTTGTTCACGATCTGTTATAATTTTGTCAATAGGAATGAACGAAATTTATATTTTTGAGTCTATGATCGAATTACGGTATCAAACGAGAGAGTATCTTAACTAGGCTTTTATTCATATTATTTTCAATCTTATTTTTAATTTCTTCCTGCGTGATTTCATGTTTTAAAATTAATCATCCCCAAATCAACTTTTTTATTTTTTTATTTTTATTTTTATTTTTTTTATTTTCGATTTCGCACAAATAAACAATTACTACATTGGTCTCTGTGGTTCGATCCTATTCACCACTTTATACTCGCTTAAGTGTTCCAGAGTAGGAATTTATTTTTGTTGGTTTGACACGCCATCACTAAGTGTGACACAATTTTGCCTCCCTTGTCAGACGGCACGAATAACCTCATCTAGAACTTCATTCCAATCATAAGTAAAATTTAGGGTGCCTATCATAGATAAGATTCGATTCCACACTGCTTTTGTATACTCGCATTCAAAAAACAAGTGATTTCTGTTTTCATTGACTAACTTGTACAGCACACAAATGGAGTCATAAGTACCGAACTACCTATCATTTGTTCTCAATCTGTTTTTAATAGTCAGCCACAAGAAAAAAGCTTCTTTGGGTTATAATACCTGTTTCCAAACGAGCGTAGCCCATAGAACCTCTTCCATCAACCCTCTACCAATGGCTCGAGCTGAAGAGGTAGTGAATTCACCAGTGTGGGTAGCTGTTCATATCATTTTGTCTGGAGTATTACGAAGGGAGATACCTTGCATGTAACTAGTAAGCAGATAGCCGAATCTGTACCTATGCAAACGGTCGCTCTCCCAAACAACCCATGCCAGAGTGGCGTCCTTAGGAATGCAGGTACGAACTCCGATTAAATCATCTCTAAGCCATAGAGGACTCATTATATGTCAATTGTCAAACTAGAAATATGTTCCCTCTCGATCCCCAATTCTACTCCTAATAAAAGGGTAAATCAAGTCACACAATTTCAGCAAGCTTTTGAAAATCCACGAGTAGTCATACCTCATTTGGAGTTGTCAAAAGCTTTGGTTGGTAAGGCGGTAGGTCTGCACCCATTTGTCCCACATGGCATCTTTATCCTCAAATAAGCGCCAAATTCTCTTCATAAGCAGGCTTTTTTTGCATTTAAGGAAACGAAATAATGCCCAAACCCCTTTGTTTCTTTGGAACAACAACTTCGCTCCATTTCACTTAAGTGCCCTTACATTCTTTATACTTACTAGTCTATAAGAACGCTTTTAGGATCCTCTCTATTTCTTTGATTACTCTTTTTGGTGTAGTCATATGAGCTGCCCAATGCACATACATGCTATTCAGAACGGAGACAACTAAATTGACTCTGGCCGCAAAGGAGAGGTAGCGGTTCTGCCAAGAGTTAATTTTGGTCTTTAATTTCTCTAGCAAAGGCATATAATCATAGAACCGTAGCTTACCCAAGTTGATAGGAACTCCGAGATATCGGAATGGAGTACTCTTTTGAACTTTAATGAATGCTTTATTTTTCAAAAAGAAGAAAGAGAAAGCTTGAAACGAAATTTCATAGGTTAACTAATACAACTATAACTTTCGATTCTTGTATTTACAATTCTGAGAAATTAATAAAATTTAAAGATGCATTATAGTTATCGGGTTATCGAATAATAAGTTTATTACATTCATATAGTAAGGGACATGAAAAGTAACAGAAACATAGTACACAATAAGAGAGAGAATCCTTCAAATGGAAAGAGTAACAAACAACAATTGCAGATGTTCTAGTCCATCAACAATTGTTTTTATGTCTAGTCACACTGAATATCTAGTAACTATTCCCTATATCCTGACTTACAAACCGAACAGAACATAGCCAGAAATTGTAGCAAGTCCCCGTCTTGAAACTAGTTATGAATATCCCAGTCCTCATGATATCATATGGAGATCTCTAAAAACTAAAAAGACATGCATGCATAGTTTGAAGTGGATAGCCCATCGTAGTTATCGTTTGCCACTATCAGGTGCAGGAATTGTTTCAGGGAAGCGACGCCTTTCCCGTTCTGAATGAGAAAATCTAAGTACGTGAGAAAGGAAGCTGCCAAAGCTGAACTTCTTTCGATTGTTCAACTTCTTTCCGCCATAGCCAACTTTCTTCTTAGAACTGACGTTCAGTATCAGTAAAAAGATTATGAACAGAACAAGGTATCGTGTTGCAGCTTTGTTTCCCATTTAATGTTATATATAATAAGCCTCGATGCGATGGTCCCCCTGAAAAACAAACTAACTATAATAGAATATGAGAGTGATGTAATAAAAATGAGGTAGGAATTATGAATATCATCACCTGAAAGGACTGAGCTTAATACGTTACCTCAAGAGGCGAAAGGAGTGAAATTTCGGTACACTGCGTTGCGAAATGCCTCTATTTATAGTTGTGTTGAGCAGTAATTTAATGAAAGATTTGAAAATTGTTCTTGTACATAACGTACAGAATAGGGTTCAAGTAACCAAAGACATTGACTTATCTACAATTAACAAACATGCACAACAGAAAGAGCAGCATTAGCATAGGTTTAAAGTAATTTTAATGCAACTACACCCATTATGATATGGCAAACATTCTACTTACCTAATATTAATTAATTAATATCTTTATAATATTATAGCTTTAGCGACTATAATTTGTCGCTCATGTTAATTGGTGATTTGACCATGAAAACTTTAGCTACAAATTTCAAACTTAAGAATATTATAAATGAATAAACAAAAAGGAAGACTACACAAGAGAAAGAGAAGCATTAGCAAACATGGACGGATCTACCGTGGGGGCAACTAGGGGCCGTGGGGGCAACTAGGGGCAACTAGGGGCACTTGCTTTCGATATCTCTAAAAAATTTTATATAAAAATTTATCATTTTAAGTTTTGATCCTATAAAAAAAATAAAATTTTGCTCCCATTAAAATTTTGCCTCTCCTTAAAAGTAAAATTTTGTTTGTATTAAAATTTTACTCCCACTTAAATTTTTTTGGATCCGTCCCGTTAGTATAGGCATTAGAAGACATGAATTTAGATAATTTGATTGGATTTCTTGAGGTATTTGTGGCAAATATAAATTGTGGAGACATGAGTCAAAAACAAAGGGCATGTTTGGTTCACATAAATATTCTTAAAATTTAAATAATTTTTATTTAATTAGACAAAATATCATAATACCTAATTCTAAAATTAGGAAAATTATTTGTTGAAATTTTTTCAACTTTCTCGTTTCTCATTCATTCTCACCTTCTAGAAAATTATTAATAATAATAATTAATAAGAACAAAATTAATAAATTAATATGAATAATAAAATTAAATGAAGAAAATTAATAATAATAGTGAATTTAATAATTAATATCAATAAGAATAATAATAAGTAGAAAATTAATAACAATAAGAATAATAAAATTAATAATAATAAGAAGAAAATTCAAAATAATAAGGAATTTAACAACAACAACAACAACAACAACAACAACAACAACAACAACAACAACAACAACAACAACAATAATAATAATAATAATAATAATAATAATAAACAATTAGTAGAAAACTAATAATAAGAATAATAAAATTAATAATAATAAGAAGAAATTTAATAATAATAAGAAATTTAATAATAATAATAATAATAATATAATTAATAATAATAAGAAATTTAATAATAATAATAGATATAATTAAATAAAATTAATAATAATAAAAATAATAGTAACTAAAAATTAATAATTAATAAAAATAAAATTAATAATAATAAAGAATTTAATAATAATAATAATAATAATAATGATAATAATAATAATAATAATGACAATAATAATGATAATAATAATAATAATAATAATGATGATGATGATGATGATGATAATGATGATGATGAGCACAAAAGCTACATTATAGGTTTATTTTGCATTTACTATTATTTTTGCTTCTATACTGGGAAATATCAATGTTATGAGTGCAGTATTAGATTCAATACCAAATTAGTTTAAAAGGTGCGATATGGTATTGATACTAGATGTTGTTTTAGATAATTTTTAAAATTATAAAATTGTATATGAATTTCATAAAATTACAAAATATTATATCAATATATTGTGATATATAATTTTAAATTTTATATTAATCATGTTTCAAAATTATAATAATATAATTTTGAAATTATAACAATATTTGTTATTAACATATATAAAAATCTACTTTATTTTAACTGATTCTTTTTAGCTTGATTAATTCATGAGTTGATATAAATTTAAACTATTTGTTTCAAACTATTAGTAAATAAATATTTTACATTTTAAAAGATTAAGTATTTATAGTGAGTTATTATTATAATATGATGAATTAGATTTTATTATATAAAATTGGTATAATATTATATTTTTATTTTATTTTGGTAAGAATAATAAATAAATAGTTATACTTTATGAAATGAACCACTCCACATCTTTTATATTATTATCTTTTATAATTTTAAAATCCAATTCCCCAATGAAAAGGTCTCCATCTAAGAAAGAAGGTAAAATTCATTTTACTTCTAAAGCCACCTACGTACTATATTTTATATTCTAATAAATCTCATTAATTACTTTCTGAATTCCCATGAATCCTACCATTAATTAGATTTGTGAATTCCATTATGTCCCATCACATTGATATTTCTTCCTGATCTCTTCTTTGCCTCGCAATATCTTTTTTGTCATCTTTCTTCATGGGTTGTTTCATTTGTTTAATTCATTTGGTTAAAAAGTTAAAACCCCGAGCCAATATCATCGCTTTCCCGAACAGCCAAGTGACCAACGTATA
Source organism: Erythroxylum novogranatense (assembly GCA_029891385.1). Classification (NCBI taxonomy): domain Eukaryota; kingdom Viridiplantae; phylum Streptophyta; class Magnoliopsida; order Malpighiales; family Erythroxylaceae; genus Erythroxylum; species Erythroxylum novogranatense. The sequence goes on along the minus strand of JAIWQS010000087.1, from coordinate 104,725 downwards.
ACAGAAATATGAAATATACACCAACTAAGATGGAAGTCGCTGTGGTGGCCCATCTGCGTGGCGAACTGGCGACGGAGCTGGCTGACGACGGCAGGAGATGCAAGGCAATGAGAACACCTGCGAGGTAGTAACTGGACGGCAATTTCCCCTCAATTTCAATTCATGGCAGGCCAAATCATTGCGATTTCACCAAATGTCAAAAGCATAGCTGAGAAGACCTCAAATTCTGCAATAAAATAGATCGAAAAGCTGCTTTTTGACCCAAAATGTAGAACTAAACGTAAATTTGTTTTTGCAGTGATTGTGGGATTAGTTTAAGCAAATCTTTATCTATTGCATGATACTGTAAAATGGAAACCTGCTTCTTACTAATCTACACTATAAGGGTGGTTTTGTTTTTCCTGCGATGATAGGAGACAGACTCTACTCAGACAAAGCAAATATATCAATAAAAAAATTTGAGGTAAAAAAGTGATATGATGTGGTTCCGCAAATTCACAAGTCTCAAGTAGTACAGTATAATATCGTCCACAGGGAGTAATTGTGTAAGTACTAGGCTTAGATCACTCAATTAATTGGACTAATCACTTAAATGTTGATAATTGAGGAATTGATTAATTAACGACTTGTTAAAACTAATCATAAAACAAACAGAATAATCGCGCAATTTATGATTGAAAGGAATGAATCTAGTTCTATCGAACTTTGGTGGGGCTGAGCGCTGCTACTTGGATTCATGAGATTGACTGATTCTGATTCGAAGATTCCTGCAAAACAATAAAGGCACGCCAGAGGTTGATTTCCGGTAGGCCCCTCCAACGCTCAAGTCAGTCTTTTGTGAGAGTTTTTGTGACTGGTAAGTAATGAAAATAGGTTCTTCAAATCGCATCTTTTCAATGATGATGTAATGAATTTATATGGCTAATACCGTAGGAATTAGTCAATCCTCAAGAGATGGGCCGATCGCCCACGCGCCGCTTTGAGTCTAGGCTTGGGCTTAGCACGACCGACCCAACCATAAGCCCCTACTCCTCGAGTCTGACCAAGGAAAAGGGTCGAAGGAGTACATAAGGATTGTGCAGCTCGTCTGTAGGATAGCTCATGATAGGATCGATCGGTCGGACATCAATGCTTAATGCATGACGGCCGTGATAGGCTCGACGGCTTGGACATCAATGCTTAGTGCATGACGGCATTTAGTTTAATCATTACTAATGGCACGTGTCCTCTGACAGGTTTTCAAAATTTAAAACAAAACGTCTTTGTAACCGTTGTGCAGCTGTCACATACGTCCTTTCAACTGCTGCGCCGCTATGGATAACTGATAACCCTAATTTGCACGGCTCAAATTTTGTCGCGCGTCCAAGTTCCATCAGTATGCCCGCTCAGTATCTTGTTATAAATGCTTGGAATTGACACACTCCTTCACTTTCTGCGTGTTCGATTCTTCAATCTTTGCTTCCTCTCTTCGTCATCTCCTTGTTCGCAGTCATCAAAATTTCCTTTTTCACCGTCATCCAAATCCCTAATTTCTGTGTCTAAACTAGGTACGTCCTTCTTCTGGCAGGCCTCGCATCGGTTGCTATTCTTCTGGCAGGCCTCGCATCGGTTAACCTTCTCTTGACAATCCTTCTTCATCGTTGGCCAATAATACCCCTGTCTGATCAATCTATGAGCCAACATTCTACCTCCTAAATGATTTCAACACATTCCTTCATGAACTTCAGCCATTGCTCGCTCGCCTCCTCTTCATCCAAGCAACGAGTAATGCCACCATAAGAACGCTTATACGTAATGTCATTGAGAATCACATATTCAGCCGCCTTTACTCTTAATTTCCTGGCCTCCAAAACTTCTACCGGCTGTGTCCCCTTAAGAAGGTACTGTCTGATCGGCTCTATCTAACTCGACCATTCATCATCTCGCCAAGGACTTCATGAGCAGTTCGATGCTAGGTCGGTCGAGTCGCTCGACCAAGATGTTGTTCCTGGCATTTTGCTCCGAAGCCATCTTGGAGAGTGCGTCTGCCTGAGCATTTTGTGTCCGTTCTATCCTGTTGACCGAGTATTGCTCAAAATTACTCAACTCCCATTTTACCAATTCCAGATACTTGATCATGTTGTTCCCCTTGGCCTCATACTGCCCAGTGACTTGACCAACCACTATTTGACTATCGCTGTATACCTTAAGATGCTTTACCCCCATCTCTCTTGCCAATTGGAGACCGGCTATTAGAGCTTCGTATTCTGCCTCATTATTGGATGCTCTAAATTCTAACCGGAGGGCATACTCCACCTTTTCTTCCCAATGTGGGCTGATCAATACCACTCCTGCTCCGCATCCCTCAGCGTTGGACGACCCATCAACAAATAGGCTTCAGGCAGGACGTTGCTCACCCTGCGAGTCAGGTTGAATCATTTCTGCAACGAAGTCCGCCAACACTTGGGCCTTGATCGTCTTTCGTGGTTTATAGTGTATATCGAACTTCCCCAGTTCTACTGCCCATTTTATTAACCGCCTAGAGGTTTCGAGCTTTTGGAGGCACTACCTGAGGGGTTAGTTGGTCCATACCTCAATGGTATGACTCTGGAAGTAGGCCATCTTGCAGCTTATCAAGGAGAGAGCCAACTTTTCAATGGGTGCATATCGCGTTTACGATCCGCTCAAAGACTTTATCGATATAGTAGATCGAGAATTGCTCGCTACCTTCCGATCGAACAAGAATCGCTACCGATCACCCCTCTCGTGATCGCCAAGTAAAGAATCGATTCTCCTCCTCAACTGGCTCGCAAGATGGGTGGATCGTGGATATTGCTTAAGTCTTTGGAATGCTTTTTCACTCATCCACCATTAGAATCGGGTCACATCGCCTTCCTCAAAATTTTGAAGAAAGGGAGGCACTTGTCTCCCATCCTATAGATGAATCTGCTCAGAGAAACTATCCACCTGGTTAGTATCTCGACATCCTTCAAGCATCGTGGTGAGGGCATTTGGACAATAGCTTCGATCTTTTCCGGTTAGCTTCAATCCTCGTTGAGTGATCATAAATCCCAAGAACTTTCCAGATGCTACACCAAAGACGACTTTCCGGATTCAACTTCATTTGGAATTTGTGGAGGGTCGGAAGACTTCTAAGGTTCTCCATATGTTCAAGACCTATCTTGCTTTTGACCACCATGTCGCTCACATACGCCTCAACTATTTTACCGATCTATCTCTTAAAACTTCCATGACGAGTCGTTGGTAAGTAGCCCCACATTTTCGATCGAACGACATCACCTGTAACAATATGTGCCCGATGGAGTTATGAAAGCCGTTTTCTTCATCTTGAGGCTCATTTTATTTGATGATAACCGAGAAGGCATCCAAGAAGCTGAGGAGCTCATGCCCTGCCGTGGAGTCTACCAGCTGATCGATCTTGGGCAGTGGGAAATTGTCCTTTGGGCATGTTTTGTTCAAGTCGGTGAAATCAATGCACATTCTCCACTTCCTGTTCTTCTTCTTCACCAATACCACGTTGGTTAGCCATTCGGGGTAATTGACTTCCCGAATGAACCCGGCTTCAAGTAGCTTCTCTATTTCTTTCTAGATCACCCCCTGCCGCTCCTTGCCGTGCCATCGCTTCTTCAGTCTGACTGGCCTATAATTTTTTTGAATACCCAGGGAATGGGATGTTACCGATCGGGAGATTCCAGACATGTCGCTCAGTACCTAAGCAAAGACCGATCGGTTCTCTACCAAGCAACCTGTGATTGCTGTGGTCAACCCTTGTTCGAGTTCGGCACCCAAATTTGTGAATTTGGATCGGTCTTCATCCAGTATGACCCGTTGAGTTTCTTCTGCAAGATTCATCCTCTCGGTTTCTTCATCTGCTCTTACATCTAGAGAACTTGCCAATACTACCGCTCCCTCGAGGGTTCTTGCTTCTGCCAAGTAGTATTCCCGAGCGATTCTTTGTTGACTCCTAACAATGTCGATGCCATGGGGTGTTGGGAATTTCATCTCCTGATAATAGGTTGAGATGACATCTCTGAGGGCGTATTGTGTGGCTCTTCCGATTATTGCATTATAGGCTCCTACAAACTTCACCACTAAGAATTCAACATTCCTCACTACTTGGAGCGGCTTTTGCCCGAACTTTACGTTCAACAGGACTCTAGCGAATGGATAAGCGGATGCTCCTGTTACCACTTTGATTGGGCCCTCTATCGGCAGTAGTCGTTCTTTCGGAATCTCGATCTGCTTAAAAGCATCGTAGTATAATAGGTCGACCAAGATGCCTGTGTCAATCATTACGCGCTTCACCTCGCTACCGTCCATATTCAAAGTAATCACGAGTGCGTCATCATGAGGACAGCTGACGCCAGCCAGGTTAGACTCGTCAAACGAGATCACCTCATTAATTTGTGGCTTTTTCCCTGCTGACTGACCCTCAATGATCTACCTGGAATACCGTTTCCTTCCTCTGATAGTGGACCCTATTTGCGCTACCGCTTAAAAATCATGTTTATGACCACGATCGCTCAATCATCCCTTCGTCGATATTTCGCCATCTCTAGTCTGAATCGTCCTCTCGTGTCGCGTCGGTCATCCATATTCTGATGCGCCTTCCGCCATCATTCATGTTGTGTTGTCTCCATGGTTTTCGCCAATTGTCGACCGACCGCTCCCCGCCTTCATTACCTCGATCGACATTTCTACCGTATTTCAAAATCTAGCCACCTTCCCTCCGGATAAGGAGTTCGATTTCTTTCTTTAGGTCCCAACAATCCTCCGTGTCATGGCCGACATCTCTATGAAAACGACAATATAAAGAAGAATCCTTTTCTTGAGGGGTTTTCAATTTATTGGGTTCTCGAGGATTCCCTTTGCTTGCATGACCTCCAAGATTCTTCGCATATTGCTGCTGAGCGGAGTGAAGGATTCTCGCTTTGGTCCTTCCGATCGATCGCTTCCTCCAATTTAGACCGATCCTTCTGCTGTTTTGTGAATCATCGGCTCTACTACTCGGCTAGTGGTTATCCACTCTACGCTTCGTGTTTTCAACACTTCCTCCATTGGATGTATTTATCCGCCTGATTTCTTATCTCTTGATAGACTTACGCCGATCAAGAGCCAGTGATTTCTTGAACTCTTCATCCCTCGTATTGCTCATCAAGGCAGCCAACATGGACGAGCAAGTGAGGTCAGGGACTTCGACAGCTTCATTGTTGAATCGGGTGATGAACTCCCGCAAGCTCTTGTTCCTTCCTTGCGTCAACTGCATTACTTCAAGGCGCTTCGTGGCCGCTTTAGAGTAAACCGGTTGAGGAATAGCAGCTTAAAATCCTCAAAACTGGTTATTCAACGCGGGGGTAAGCTGTTGAACCATCTTCGGGCTCCTTCTTGAAAGGCTGTGCAGAAGGCTTTACACTGAATGGCGTCTGGAACGCAATGCAGGTTCATTATCGATTGGAAGTGCTGCAGATAGTCGAGAAGATCGGTCTTTTCAGTATATTTTTCTGGCATCGGTATCTTAGTACCGACCGCTGGGAGGCTATCCAAGATCTCTGGAATGAAAGGAGAGCTGTATTGTGTTGATGGTTGGTCAGGACGAGAATTCATGGCTATGTTGATCCGATGGTCCATGATTTTTTCTAGGGCTTCGGCAGAGTGTCGATCGACCATCACACCAACCTGCCGAGCGGGTGTTTGTTGCTATTCCGATTGAGATTGTAAGATTTGGCGGATCAATAGATCGACCGCTTCTTCTATTTGTCTCTGTGTGAGGAAGGTTGTTTGTGGTGCAGGAGGGTTCGTGTTGAGGGGGTATTGGATGTGAGGATGTGAACTGGTTCGAGCATCATCCTCTAGGGCCACGCTTTGTATTTCTTGGTCTTGGTTTTGGGATTGTTGTGGTTGATCATGCTGGTGTGAGCGTTGAGGGGGTAGCTCGTTTATGCTAGGGTTTTGGTGTAGGGATGGAGGGTGTGTCTGGTGATCAGAATGCGGCGATGGAAGGGCGGCGGGTAGCCGCAAGCCCATTCGCTGCAGTGCAAGTGCCGCAACAGCGGCTACATCGGGATTCGTCGCCGCCGCCTGGCTAATCTGAGTGTTTATGGACGTGGTGCCTTGATGCCCGGCCCCACGGTTGGCGCCAATTGGTTATGTCGGATTCTGGTGGGGCTGGGCGCTGCCACTTGGATCCATGAGATTGACTGATTCTGATTCGAAGATTCCTGCAAAATAATAAAGGCACGCCGGGGGTTGATTTCCGGTAGGCCCCTCCGACGCTCAAGTCAGTCTTTTGTGAGAGTTTTTGTGGCTGGTAAGTAATGAAAATAGGATTTTTGGAAATCGTACCTTTTCAATAATGAGGTAATGAATTTATATGGCTAATACCTGTAGGAATTAGGTCAATCCTCAAGAGATGGGCCGATCGGCCCATGCGCCGTTTTGAGTCTGGGCTTAGGCCTATCACGACCGACCCAACCAGAATCAAATATGTAAAAGACAGGTTTCTAATTTGGTTTCGTGATCGACTTCTAATTATTTTCTTCTGGTTTATTCAATAAACTTGATCCCTAGACTTTGAAGGAAACTAGATCCAAATTTTCTATGATTTTCTATCGAGACGTCAAAGAAGTATCTTAGTTAAAATCAATCCCAACTATCGTGGCTCATGAAGTTAACTAAAATCCATTAAGAATTTTATCTAGTTGGTAATTCCTCTCGCTGATTTTTCCCTATGTCTAGATCTAAACCTGCAAGTTCCTAATTTTGATTTCCCACTACCGATTTTCACCTTTCAGTTCTTCAACTGATAATTTCGACGCAAATTATGTGAGGCCTAACACATAACAAGCACAATAATACGCAAAACAAGAATCAACAGCCACAGATAAATTTTATCGAATAAAATCCAGAACCAAATCATATAGAAATTCAAAAACTACTACCCATCCTTGAAACCTGGCAAGAGATCTATTAAGTCAAAATGACTTTACATAAAAATGATTTTGATGTATAACAAACAAAGAGAGACCATATACAAGAAAAACAAAGCAGACGCAGACGCAAATGCAAAGCAGACGCAGACGCAAATGCAAAGCAGACACAGACACAAATGTAAAGCAGACGCAGACACAAAAGCAAAGCAGACGCAGACGCAAATGCAAAGCGAACCTGCACGCAAATGCAAAGCGAATACGAGCGCAAATGCAAAGCGACGCAGACGCAAATACAAAGCGTATACGCATTTAAATGCAAAGCGATACGTATACAAATGCAAAGCAAACGCAGACGCAAATACAAAGCGATGCAGACGCGCAAATGCAAAGCAGACGCAGACAGCGCAAATGCAAAGCGACGCAGACACAAAAGCAAAGCAGACGCAAATATGAAGCGGATCTGAGCGAAGTAAAGAACAGACGCAAGAGTCGATTCGAGTTAAGTTCTGAACTCAACTGATTAACTGCTTCTTTAAAGATTAAAGATTCAAGATTCAAGAATCAAGAAGCGATTAGAGACGAAGGCTATAAATTCAAGTCTAAGTCGAAACCGAAAAGTCACGATCTTAGAAAAATTACACAAAATGAAAAGCGATTAAGTGCAAACTAGCCGAAAAGCTATCTTCTCGTAACAAAGTGTTCAAATATATTTCGAAAAGAAAAGGTGTACAGATAGCTGCGCAAAGGCTAAGTGTGAAAGAATCTTGGTTGTAGAGACTCAAGAGGCTCGTGAAAGAATACTTGTAACGATTGAAGAGATAGTGAAATCTCGTAAGAAACTCGAGGATCGGACGTAGCCCACGTTTGGGGTGAACCAGATAAATCCGCGTGTCTACCACTCTTACTCTCTATCTCGTTTTAGTTTCAAATTTTATCATTACTTCTTGCTCATATACATAGTATTGAGAAGTTTGATCAATCGGAATAAATAAAAATTCTGTAAAGATTTTTATTTCTAACAAGTAATTCGAAAAGAATTATAAAGAGGGAATACACAATTCAACCCCTTCTCGTGCATTCTATTATTGTTTTCTCGTCTTTGTATTAACGTGTGATTCACTTCAATTGGTATCAGAGCAAGGTATCCAAGAATCACTTTGGCGAAGTGTGGATTAAAGATAATGGCGGAGTCACATGTATACATCGCTGAAGGAGCCTCAGTCACTAGACCTCCAGCATTCAACGGAGAAGACTATCACTACTGGAAAGATAGGATGCGGTTATTCATCGAATCTACTCATATTGACCTTTGGGAAGTTATAGAGAACGGACCTTACACACCTGTAGATGAAGAAGGCAATTCTATTCCACAGAACAGATGGACGGCTGATCAGAAAGCAAGAATACAATTAAATTCAAAGGCAAAATTTTTCTTGACATGTGCCCTAAGCAGGAGCGAGTATGACAAAGTGCACGGTTGTGACACTGCAAAAGAGATGTGGGACACATTGTCTATTGCTCACGAAGGCACAAGCCAAGTTAAAGAATCCAAGATAAGTATTCTTGTGCATCAATATGAACTTTTCAGGATGGAAGATGAAGAATCTATTGATCAAATGTTTGGAAGATTTCAAACAATTTTCAATGGATTGAAAGCTCTTGGAAGGACATACAACAATCAAGATCATGTTCGAAAGATTCTAAGAAGTCTTCCTAAGAGATGGAGACTTAAAGTTACTGCGGTCTGAAGCCAAAGACTTGGCGTGTTAAAGCTAGATGAGTTCTTTGGGATCCTTAAAGATTCATGAAGTAGAACTCAACGCGAAGACAAGCCCAAGCGAGATAAGTCAATAGCATCAAGGCGAACAAAAGAATCATAAGACTCGAGAGAGGAGGAAGTCATCAAAAGCGTTGAAAATTGAAGAATCAAAGGATGACAACTCCAGCCAATCCGAATCAGACTCAAGTGATGAAGATGACGAATTATCTTTCATTTCCAGAAAGATAAGACACATGTGGAAGAAAAAGCCCAGAGGGAACCGTACATTCGAAAAGAATGGGAAAGATGAAGCTAAACCGAGAAGTCTTCTATCATTTGCTACGAGTGCAACCAGCTGGACACTATAAGTCCGAATGTCCTACTCGAAGAAACCAAAGAAGAGTAGAGAAGGCAAGAAAAGCATGATGGCAACATGAGAGGACTTAGATTCATCTGAATCGAATCTGAGCTCGAGTCATCGAACATGCAAACATTTGCCTAATGGCCGAGGAAGATAGTGATGAGGAGGTAAAATCAGATTATGATAATTTGCATGATGCCTATTCGAATTGTTAGAAGATTCTCATACTATTCGAAAACAAGACAAGTCATTAAAGAAGAAGTATGTAGAAAATATTAGACATCTTGAGGTAATAGAGAGAAAATGTTTGTTTAAAGAAACAATTAGAAGATAAAAGAAAATTATAGATGATTAGAAGAGATTAATCAACTTAAACTAAGGATTAAGAATTTATCAGTTGATTTAGCTACTTTCACAGAAAGTACAAAGAAAATGAATGAGATGCTTGAAAAATGTAGACATCCGAGTGATAAGACTGGATTAAGGTTTACAGGAAACAAGATTTAGTCTCGTAAAAAATCTTTCATTCAAAAAAGAAGATATAGGATGATTCATTTTAATCAACATTCTAATAATATGCATCATAGATCACATCATATGCATACTACTAATCATAAAGGACTCAAGAAAATTTGGGTACCAAGAAATAAAATAGTTTCTACTGCAGATATCCTTCCTTGGAAGATACGACAAGCACCATTGGTATTTAGACAGTGGATGCTCGCGACACATGACGGGAAGAAGGTATATGTTCCTAGACCTTCAGTATAAGAAGGGAGGATCAGTAACTTTCGGAGACAACCAGCAGGGCAAAATTATTGGAATCGGGAAAATAGGTAAAGATTCCTTTGCATGCATAAATAATGTACTGCTTGTTGATGGTCTAAAGCATAACTTGATTAGCGTCAGTCAATTGTGTGATTCTGGTTTCACAGTTACATTCAATCAAAATCTTTGCGAAGTCAGAAACAAAGATGGGTCTATACTTTTCTCTGCCAAGAGAAGAAACAACCTTTACAAAATCAATTTAGAAGATTTTCAAAAACAAAATATTTCATGTTTTCTATCTTCTGAAGAAGAAAGACTAATCTGGCATAAAAAGCTAGGTCATGTCTCTTTGAAACATATTTCAAAATTGGTAAAACATGATTTGGTAAGAGGTTTGCCAAAAATAAGTTTTGACAAAGAACTTTTCTGTGAAAATTGTTTGAAAGGAAAACAAGTTAAAACCTCTTTCTCTTCTAAAAGTTTTGTAACCTCATCAAGACCTTTAGAACTGTTACATATGGATTTATTTGGTCCAACAAGGACATTAAGTCTTGGCAGAAAGAAATATAGACTCGTCATTGTTGATGACTTTACTCGATTTTGTTGGATATTGTTTTTATCACATAAAGATGAGTCTTTTAAGTGCTTTAGAATCTTATCCAGAAAGTTACATAATGAAAAAGGAATGTCCATAGCTAGTATTAGGAGTGACCATGGTGGAGAATTTGAAAATGAGAAGTTTAGAGTATACTGTGAGGAGAATGGAATTTCCCACAACTTCTCAGCCCCTAGAACTCCACAACAAAATGGAGTTATTGAAAGAAACAATAGGACAATTCAAGAGATGGCAAGGATAATGCTATGTGAGACGAATCTTCCTAAGTATTTCTGGGCAGAAGCTGTGAATACAGCATGCTATATTCAGAACAGGATCATGTTGCGACCTATGTTGAAGAAGAATCCTTACGAGTTATGGAATGGAAGAAGACCAAGCATAACTTACTTTCATCCATTTGGGTGCAAATGTTCCATTCGAATCTGAAAGAGTCATTTGGATAAATTGATTCAAGACCTATCCAGAATCTTCCTAGGCTACTCATTATCGTCTAAAGCGTTTGAGTTTACAACTTGACTTCAAAGATCGTTGAAGAGACGATCCATCTCAAGTTTGATGATAATTCTCAACCCCATAAGGAAGATGGCGTGGAGAATGAAGGTCCTTCAAAGAACTTAGATGATACCTCGAAACTCCTCGTCGGACACTCGAGAACAAGATTGAAGATATTCCGAAACTATAGAACTAAGACGAAATTGGAGATATAAAAGTTCTCATCCAGAAGAACTAGTTATCGGTGACACCTCAGAAGGAGTTAGGACAAGGTCCAGATTCAGAAGAGAAGCTAATGTAGCCTTTATCTCTGAAGTAGAGCCTAAGAAGGTTGAGGAAGCTCTTCAAGACGAAGCTTGGGTGTTAGCCATGCAAGAGGAGCTGAATCAATTTACTAGAAATAACGTCTGGTCCTTAGTCCCAAAACCTTTTAAGAAATCCATTATTAGAACCAGATGGGTTTTCAAGAATAAGTTAGACGAATCAGGTAGGGTGAGTCGTAATAAGGCTAGATTAGTAGCACAAGGCTATAATCGATGAAGGAATAGACTACAATGAAACATATGCTCCAGTGGCGAGACTTGAAGCTATAAAGATTTTGTTAGCATATGCGATCTGTCATGATATAAAGTTGTTTCAGATGGATGTTAAGAGTGCATTTCTAAATGGTTTTATAGATGAAGAGGTGTATGTGAAACAACCACCTGGCTTTGAAGATGTTAAAAAACCAGACTATGTCTATAGACTTCACAAAGCCTTATACGGTCTGAAGCAAGCTCCTAGAGCTTGGTATGATCGTCTGAGTACCTTCCTAATAGAGAATGGTTTCAGTAGAGGTCAAGTTGATAAGACGCTCTTTAGAAAGAATTTTCAGAATGATTTTATCTTAGTACAGATCTACGTTGATGATATCATTTTTGGTGCTACTTCAAAAGAGTTGTGTTTAAAGTTTGAGAGCTTAATGAAGAAAGAATTTGAAATGAGTATGATGGGCGAGTTAAAGTTCTTTCTTGGGTTGCAAGTTAAGCAGACCGAAGAGAAGATCTTCATTCATCAACAAAAGTATGTGAAAGAGTTGTTGAATAAGTTTGATATGAATAATGTGAAGCCTATGGCAACTCCGATGCATCCTTCAAACCTTTTGTCGAAGAGCGAACTTGGTAAGAAGGTGGATCAAACCCTATATAGAGGATGATCGGCTCTTTCATCGTATCTTCTGACAAGTAGACTGATATTACATTCGGTGTATGCTTGTGTGTAAGATTTCAAGCCGATCTAGAGAGTCTCATTTATTGTTGTTAAAAGAATTTTGAGATATCTCGCAGTACTCTTGATCTTTGCTTAATGTTTGAGAAGGTAAAGATTTCAGTTAATTGGATATTGCGATCACGGACTATCTGGGAGATGTAATCAAAAAAAAAGCATAAGTGGAGGATGTCATTTTCTGAGGAAATCTAGTCTCTGGTCAAGCAAGAGACAAAGCTCAATTGCTCTATCAACCACTGAAGCGAATATATATATACGCATGATTCTTTGCTCACAGACGCTGTGGATCAAGTATCGACTTGAAGACTATTCGATTAAAGAGGAGGAGATTCCAATTTATTGCGACAACACCAGTATGATAAATCTATCAAAGAATCAATTCACATTCGAGTGAAGCATATAGAAGTCGACATCATTTCTTGAGAGATTATGTTCAGAGGAAAATGGTGCTTCTACGGTTTGTTGAAACAGAACTTCAATGGGCAGACATCTTCACTAAACCACTAAGTGAAGAACGGTTTCAGAAGATAAGACGTAATCTTAACATGGTGATGTTAAATGAGCAGTCAGGCTAAAGTAACGTGGAAACTAACGGCGTTAATTACATTGAGTTACAGCTGGTAACTTCTCCACAAGAAAGATTTTTGGAGGGAAAAATCTGATAATCTCGAGGTTCTTAATGATTCTAGAACCCACCGGACCATAACCCTATATGTAGACTGAAGATGAAATTATAGCAGTCTTTTCATCATCTCCTGACGATTCATTTCTGCTTTACCAATTCTCTCAAAAACATTTCGCTCAAAAAGTTCTCCAGAAGATATTTTTCACTCTATACAATGGAAGCAACCATGGTTTATGGAAGACTTGTGGACTTTAAGTCACTAAGAAGAGACGGCATGGATGTAGAACCGAAATCATAAGAGCTGGTTGGAAGAACTTCTTTCGATACAAGAACCAGTCTATCTGAATGAAGTATATGAGTTACGGAAGAACGCCGTCGATAGATAACACCATTGTATCCTCTGTAGAGAATATCATTCTTGTCACAAAGGATTTGATAAAGAAGGTGACCGATCGTCCATCAGTTGGTGAGAAATTGTCTACCAAGGCGGATGGATGACCTCGATCGGAATGAAAGAAGAAGATATCAAGAGGCAACTATATGTCACAAATAACTCGAGGAGAGGAAGACATCAAATTTGATTCCAGGCTAGGGTGCTTCACGCAATTTTGTTTAATTGCATTCTACCCGAGTCGGTTCAAGACATTTAGTGACCACTCGGATGAACAATGTCATTCTACCTATTGAATCGAAGCCCCATAGATTTACCCTTCTTAATCTTTAACTATATGGTTAAGGGTTAAAGGAAACTACCAGCTATCCTTATGGTATGATTTTGACGAGGATTTTTAAGGAATCCATGATTAAATGCACCACGGTATAAGACAAACTGTTCCTGTGAAGAGCAAGATCGATGCACACATGATACGGCTAATGGGTCTGAACACAGTAGACAAAGACCAAGCCGACTCTTGAGGAAGTCAAGAACCGAGGGGCGTGTATTGAAGAAGACTCTGTCTCAAGTTCTCAATCTCCGATGAGTATCAAATCACCTCTTCTTGAACTAAGGAGAGTGCTAGGTAGACCTCTCATGAAAATGGCGAGTCCTCTTTTCAAAGAAAGCCAATCTCAGAGGACAAAACAAAGTGCGCCAAAGAGACAAGGAGAAAGTCTTTTGAACGAAGTTGTGAAGAAAGCAAAGAGATCACCAAGAATTAGGACTCTGAGGCAACAGGAAGAAAAGATTGCGGAGAGAATGAATCGAGAAGAAACTTCTAAATCTTGTGCACCCAGAACTACAAGATCCTTAGTCTCTATTCTGGAAGAAGATACGGCCAGAAAATCCAAAGAGACTGAGAGGAAGAGAAAACCAACATCTGAGAAAAGAAAATCTCCAACGAAGAAATCAGTAAAACTAACTGAAGCAGAGAAAAAGACTAAGAAGTTTAGTAGAAAGAAGATCATTTCAACTGCTGAGGACGTTAGTCAACAGAAAGAAACTATTAATATTGTTCAAGTAGAAACAGAAGCTGAGCAGTTTACAGTTCAAGATACCCCTATTGTTCAACAAGAAGAAGAACCAGCTAAAGAAAGCACGGTTCAGGAAACACCTGTTGCTCAACAGGAGGAGCGATAGATGAGAGCCAGTTGAGATGACTCCTAATGAAGCACATCAAGAAGCAACAACAGTATCAGATTCGGAGGATGATAAACCGTGTCTAATGGTATACAACTACCATAATTTTTTGAGGAAACAGAAGTTGAAGATCAAAATGGTGGAAGTAGTTACGAGATAGAAGACTGCTATTGCAATCGGTGTTCAACCAAAGAAGAAGATAGTAGGCGTGGTACAACCTATGGTGATTAATCATAACACATGGGAGTTACTCAAAGAAGGCGAAAAGATCTTCTATGATACTTTGGGATTTGTTGCTACTATGTCATATCCTACAAAACGTCCACGCCATCCGTGTACTATTTTCCCAATCACTAAAAATACTGAGATAATGGTTGCACGGATATACAGCCAAGATTCCCAAAAGATTTTACTAGGGGAAATCAAAATTATATCTGAAGATGATGCTAGTGATGATCATCCGCAGATCAAATTGCGAAGAGGTGCGAAAAATTGATGAAGCATGCATGCCTTTGCCTGAAGTCGATAAAGTGAAATGCAGTCATACTAATAGTGAGGAAGACTGTCGATGGGGAAGAATAAGAACAGGAATATTCTTGAGTTCCTCGTTCAGACAGTTCTTCGTATTAGCCCTTTGTCTAATACACTGCCTATTGAAGCACAAGCTCTACCCTCGCAAGGAAGGCGATTCTTGATCTTTGCTGCTCCTTTTGATTTAGATCTTCCTGAAGTTGAAACGTTCATTCGTCCACCTACCTTTGAGATCAATGAAGACTACATCCCATCCTTTGATGCTTACACTACTTCAATTCCTTTTGCTCCTCCATCAGCAGAAGTTGATCAAGCCTCTTCGCGGTTGATCCACCAGATGAAGTTAGCGATTACGAGGTGAACTCAACGACATGAGGGAGACGGTGAATGATCTGAGAAAGATGATAGCAGAACTGCTGAAGACCCAGAATCGTTAATCATTTTTATTATAACAAATAGGGGAGAGCGGAAAGAAGATAATCAACGAAAAAGGAGAGGATGTTCGGACAAAGAAGGTGTGACCACAATGCGAAGAAAGGAAGAAGATAAGTTTTTTTCTACTTTGCAAAATCTATAAATTTACTTTGTTCATTTTCTTTTCTTGTATGTAATTTGTTATATTCAAAAGGGGAGATTGTTAAGTCAAAATGACTTTACATAAAATTGATTTTGATGTATAATAAACAAAGAGAGACCATATACAAGAAAAACAAAGCGAGACGCAGACGCAAATGCAAAGCAAAGCGACGCAGACGCAAATGCAAAGCGCATACGACAAAAATGTAAAGCAGACGCAGAACAAAAGCAAAGCAGACGCAGAAAAAATGCAAAGCCTTGACCTGAGACGCAATGCAAAGCGACGCAGACGCAAATGCAAAGCAGACGCAGACGCAAATGCAAAGCAGACGCAGACGCAAATACAAAGCAGACGCAGACGCAAATGCAAAGCGACACGACGCCTTGAAATGCAAAGCGACGCAGACACAAAAGCAAAGCAAACGAGACAAAAACAAAAAGCAGACGCAAATATAAGCGGATCTGAGGCGAAGTAAAGAAACAGACGCAAGAGTCAGTTCGAGTTAGTTACAGAACTCAACTGATTAACCGTTTCTTTAAAGATTAAAGATTCAAGATTCAAGAATCAAGAAGCAGTTAGAGACGAAGGCTATAAATTCAAGTCGAAGTCGAAAACTGAAAAGCTGCTGATCTTAGAAAAATTACACAAAGTGAAAAAGCGATTAAGTGCAAACTAGCTGAGTGCTATCTTACTGTAACAAAGTGTTCAAATATTTTTCTGAAAAGAAAAGGTATCTGAGATAGCTGCGCAGAGGCTAAGTGTGAAAGAATACTGGTTGTAGAGACCTGAAGAGGCTCGTGAAAGAATACTTGTAACGATTGAAGAGATAGTGAAATCTCATAAGAAACTCTGAGGACTGGACGTAGCCCACGGTTTGGGGTGAACCAGGATAAATCCGCGTGTCTACCACTCTTACTCTCTATCTCGTTTTTAGTTTCAAATTTTATCATTACTTACTGTTCATATACATAGTATTGAGAAGTTTGATCAATCGGAATAAATAAAAATTCTGTAAAGATTTTTATTTCTAACAAGTAATTCTGAAAAGACTTATAAAGAGGGGAATACACAATTCAACCCCCCCTTCTCGTGCATTCTATTATTGTTTTCTAAGTGCTGTATTAACGTGTGATTCACTTCAAGATCTACTCAATCATGTTCATGTTCAACGAAATAAATATTAAATAAAGAAAAATAAACATTAAAAGAGTAGAAAAGAAAGCAAAAACTCTGGAGAGTCTTGGAGCTTCCTGCTTGCGTTCATGCGTGGTCTTGTGCGTCCTCCCGCTTATGGTCAGCTTCTGCGTGATTTTGGAGTGTTGGCATTTGCTGGATGGTGTGTCTCTTCTTTTGGTGGTCTACGTGGTCTATAAGTTTTCTTTATCACTTTGGTATCCCTCGACACGCTCCTTTCACACCTTCCTCTCCTTGGTTCACGTCTATTTTCCCTTTTATTTTCTGGTCCTTCCTCGCATGGTGCATTTCATTTTAGTTCACGGGGACTTACTCTTCCTTCTTTTATTCACACACCAACCTCTCCTTTTATCTTTCCAACTCTTTTTCGCTTGGCATGGCCCTCCTCAAATTGTCTCCACTGGTGTCTTTGGCATGGTGCATTGTTTTGGTGGGTTACTCCTCTCGCACTTTCACTGCTTCCACGTTGCTTCACTTTCACACCACCGCCTTCACGATCCTCATTTAATGTCCACTACGCTTTGGTGTAACGTCCTGGCTGAATGTAGAGTCCTAGATTTTTTTAATTAAATGGAGCCCTAGCAATTTTTCTTTCTTTGTCTTCTTCCGGAGTGTCGGCGTGGTGTGCTCTGGTGGGTCTCTCTCTAGCCCCCACTCACGTTATTTTCTCCTCTTTTTTAGTTCACGCCCCCGCTCCCCTGTTCACGCACAACCCTCCTCTCTGGTCACTCCTCATTTTATTTAAATCCTCTCCTATGTAGTGCGTTCTCCAGCTGGTCAGCATGGGCGTCCTTCCATCTGTTGTTTGGTCTCCTTTGGTTGTCGATTAATGCTCCATGCTTCCTCTCTTCTGTGTTTCCACATTTGCCTTCCCAGCAGCTGTGGCCAACCCTCATGCTTTCTCTTTTCTTGTGTAATGTTGAGGGCTTTGCAGGCTGATGTAACGTTGGTGCCTCCTCTGCCCTTTTTTCTTTGCTGTCAACGTTATCTCCACTTATTTGTTTTCTCTGCTGGTGGTCTCCTCAGCTTTTGTCCACGCCTCCCACTGTAGATGTTTGCGTTTCTTTTTATCTAACCCTTGGTGTGTTGTGGTGGTCCCCTCCTTTTTCTCAACTTGGTCTTCTTTTTTTTATTTAATTCCTCTCCTTTTCACGTTGATGTCTGCCTCTTGGTGTCCTTTAGCTGGTATTACATTAGAGTCGCTCTCCCCTCTCTTGCATTATTTCTGGTAGTTTTTGTAAGTGTCGTGTGTCCCCTCCCCCTAAATGCCTCTACTAAATGCGTTTTGGACTTTCTTTCTGGCACCAAACAGCAATCCTAACATGAGCATTCCCAATAAAATTTTATGTCTTTTTCAATCAAAGTCATATAAGTGCATATTCAAAGGGAACTAAACAAATTAGTGGGTAAAATATGTATAAAACCCAATAATTAATCCAGAATTAAGGGGAACATGCCACCCATTTCAATGATAAAAATGCCTTCAACATGATACACAAAATTTAATGTAAAAAATTCCTTAACAAATATGAACAAAAACTACAGGCAAGAACAGAAAACTTTCTACTATAAAAAACAAAGATTACAAGAGAAAGTTCTCACAATTCACAGCAAGAATTAATATACGAGGTTATGGGAACAAAATTTTGGGATATTTAAAACCTTAAGCATATGTCTCTTTATATAGCTTCAAATGAAGCTTATACTCTCACCCACTTCTGATATGGGATAGAAAACCAAGAAAAATACCACTTGGAGATTTGATTGAGAACCAATCAATCTCCACACCATTCTGTCTATCTTGCCATTTCTTTACTGTCTACGTCTCTTCCAAGCCATATAAGGATCTATACTATATGAATTTATCAGTGTTGATTGGCTTTGTTAGTGCATCTACTAGGTTCTCTTTTGTGTGAATTTTCTGCATGTCCCCACTTCCATCTTCCACCACTTCATGAACAAAATAATATTGAACTCTTATATGTTTAGTTCTGGAATGAAAAGTTGGATTCTTTGCAATATGCAAGGCACTCTTGTTAAGTTGTCATTTTGTACTTATTTTCTATTTAATTCTCTTTAATGTTTGGAAATTATTATCTAAAATTAATAGAATTGTCTATTAATTGTTCTCAGGTGATTTTCAATATTTTAGAGATGGAATTGAATCAAAAAGATGCAAAAGAAACAAAGAAAATCATAAAATTCCAGATTGACAACAAATTCAATGACTAAGCGTGGGCACATGTAAAGACAAAAATAAGTTGCGATCTATTTTAAATTCAACTTGAGATTTTCATAATCTTTGAAGACCATATTGCTATCTTATCAATGGAGATCTACAACTTGAAGTAGGATCTGCTGAAGATCACGAGAAGGAGAGAGAAGAAATTAAAAAAGCATAAAAGGAAACTCATGTTACTGTTCACATAGCTTTGGTTTTAGGATAGTTTTTTTGTAGATTTTTCATTAGGAGTAGCTTTACATTTCCAGCATTCTTCTTCTGGTTTTTATAGACCCTTAAGAGTAGTTTATGTTTTTTTTTCTGTACTTTCTTCTTCTGGTTTTCTCAACAACTTTAGATTAGCATATTTCTAGAATTTTTTTGCAGTATTTTTCTTTGAGTTCAGTTCAATTTACATTTCTGTACTTTTTTTCTAAGGATTTTCATATTCTTTAGGAAAAGACTAGGGATGGGGATTATAGGTTTTGTTATTTCTTTGATTTTTACTTTCGTTATGAGTAGCTAAACTTTTCTTAGTTGAGGGAAACCATGTTATCATCTATTATGTGTGAGATGTTTCAATAAAGTTTGTTTTGTTGATGAGCATTGAGTATCTTCCGAACTACTTTTCTAATTAAATTGATTGATTTCTAAGTGTGTAACTAGGAATTGATTCGTTTAATAGCTAGATTAATGAAATATGACGTTCAGTTTTGTTAATCACAAGTAGCAATTAGGATTATCTTCTTTACATTAGAGTATAAAATTCTAAGAAGATATTCATTTGATTAAATGCATGTCATACATGTGTTATCTTGTTCATTGGTTTCTTAGTTCTTAATACTATTATTCAATTGAACCTACGATTGTATCTAGGTTGTTGAGTAATAAGAATGTTTGGAATACATGTTTATAATCATTTACACTTAAGAGAAAACATCTCCTAATGAATGTTTATTGATGAACTGAATTTTATATCAAGGATCCATTTTAGTGTGATAACATCGGTGACTTCAAACCAAGGTTTTCTATTAAATTTTCAGATCCAATTATTTTAGTTGATTTTCGATTTTTGTCACTTTTTTTCTAAATTTTGTGAATTGAAAACCCCCCTCTTCGTTACTTTAGTTTTAAACTCATACAATATTTGTCGTTAAAAATTTCTCGTGGGAATGATACCGACTTTCTACTACTACATTAAGTTGTATTAACGAAAGTTAGTTTCTTTTTGAATTTGGTTGCAGGCGAAAGCGGTACCAACTATGACTATCATAATGACTCCTCTAAAAACCTTTTTTTATGTAGATTGTTCCTTGCAAGCTTGTGTAGCTACTATATACTTAACTTCTATTGTAGATAGTGCTACAACTGTCTGTTGTTTAGACACCCAGCTCACAACTCCTCCTGAAACTGTAAACATATAACCTGTATTAGAATCAACATATCCTTTAACAATAAATTCATATCCTTTATAACATAAAGCAACATCTGAGGTCCCTTTAATATATTACAACCCACTAGTGTTCTTGACTAGATTTGCCATGTAACGACTAACACTGCATGTGCAATGTCTGGTCTTG
The DNA here is from genome assembly GCA_029891385.1 of Erythroxylum novogranatense. Taxonomy (NCBI): domain Eukaryota; kingdom Viridiplantae; phylum Streptophyta; class Magnoliopsida; order Malpighiales; family Erythroxylaceae; genus Erythroxylum; species Erythroxylum novogranatense. Next base: position 84,230 of record JAIWQS010000087.1, on the reverse strand, counting down.
TGTAAATTATAGCAAACATTAAACTTCCCACAACTGATGTATACGGTACTCAAGACATTTCTTCCTCTCTACTTCACTGCTAAGATTTTTACTTGAGGATAACTTAAAATTAACAAGAAGAGGGGTAGAGATTGGCTTACAATATTGTATATTGAAGCGTCACAAGATTTTCTTCAAGTAATTCTTCTAGGACAACCAAGTCTTCCTGTTATTTTTGTCTTGGTGAAATTACATCCTTAGAATCTTGTTTGCCAGTCCTAAATCTTTTATTTCAAACTCCCCAGCTAACTGAACCTTCAAATCTTGAATACGATCTTTGTTGGGGCTTGTAACTAACTTGTTGTCAACATACAACAATAATACAATGAAATCATTATTACCGACCTTTTGAAATATGCACAAGGGTCTGCACTAAATCTGTTGAATCCGCAACTCATTATGAAGGAATCAAATCTTTTGTACTAACATCTTGGCGCCTATTTTAAACCATGTAAAAATTTGTTCATCCTACAAACCAAGTTCTCTTTTCCTGGTTCTCCAAAACCTTCTAGTTGATGTATGTAAATTTCTTCTTCAAGATCTCCATAAAGAAATGCAATCTTTACATTTAATTGCTCTTCTTTCTGAGCATATCCTTTTACCACCAACCTTGCATGAAACTGCTCCACCTGATCATCATTGTTACGTTTGATCTTGTACACCCATTTGTTGCCAGTAGGCTTTCTCCCTTGTGGTAGTGGCACAAGGTTCTATGTCTTATTCTTATGAAGAGCTTTTATTTTTTCATGCATTGCCACCATCCAAAATGATAAATCTAAGATATTTGTTGCTTGTTAGAATGTTGATGGTTCTCCATCTTTTGTTAGGAGATAGAATGCAACATTACCCCCATTAATATAATTAACCTGCTAGGTTGGGATTCCCCTTTCACGAGTTGAACATCGAACTTCTGTATTTTCATATTCAACCGATTCTTGCTCCTCGTGATCTAATATAGCTTTATTAGAATCTTTCTGTTCAGTCGTCCTTTTTTCCTGAATCGTTACAACTTTAGAATTTTCTTCATAAGTGCTATTTTGATCTTTCTCTTACAGTTTATCTTCTGCAAATATGACATTATGTTAATAACGAGCTTGTGAGAAGTGAGATCCCACAGTTGATACCCCTTGACTCTATCAACATACCCCATAAATCTATATTTTCTGGATTTTGGATCTAGTTTTGTGATATATTGGGTATTATACATCACAAACACAAGACTTTCAATTGTGTGTAACTAAGAATAATTTGTTGGTTTATTAGTCCACTTCTCCATTAGTGTCTTCAAATCAATTGATCTTGTTGGTGATCGATTAATCACATAATAGGCGGTCTTCACCGCTTCATCCAAAAGACTTTGCCATACTTATAATTCTCAACATGACTCTAGTTCTTTCAATTAGAGTTCTATTCATTCGGTCTACCACTCTATTTTGTTGAGGAGGGTGAGGCACCATGCATTGACGTTTGATGCCTTCTCTATTGCAAAAAATCCATGAACTCATCACCAATATATTCTCCACCATTATCAGTCCAGAGGCATTTGGTTTTCTTCCCCTTGTTTAACTTAATTTTTGCTTTAAATATTGTGAAGGTTAGAAATGCATCTCCCTTTCTCTTGATAGGATACACCAATCATCTTCCGGAGTAATCATCAATAAAGGTCACAAAATACCTTTCTCCACCTAGAGTAACCGGTGCTTACTATACATCAAAGTAAATCAATTCTAGAATATCTTTACTTCTAGAATTTGATGCATTAAATTTCATTCTATGCTACTTACTTATAACATATTGCTCACTTAAGGGTAATGATACCTTCGTGAGACCAGGGAGTAGTTTCTACTTAGCAAGAATCTTCATTCCTTGTTCTAACATATGGTCAAGTTTATGGTGCCATAATTTTGTTGCATTTTTTGGAAAATTAACCGATGCATTTGCTTCCATAAATGTCTCTCCCGTAAGCTCGTATAAGTTTGCAGCTATTCTTTCCACCTTCATTATTACAATTGCCCTTTGATCACCTTCATAACTCCATTTTGAATGGAGGTCTTGCACCCAATTTTATCCAATTATCCTAAAGATAATAAATTATTCTCCAAGCCCCTCATATGTCACATATTTTGAATAGTGTGAATTGTACCATCATATATCTTCAACTTGATGGTGCCAATCCCAACAATCTCCAAGGCATGGTCATCTCCTATATACACAGATCTTGCAGAGATAGATTTATAATTGTGAAACCAATCTCTATAAGGAGTCATATGCCACGTTGCTCCTGAATCCATTATCCAAACATCAGTGAGTTATACTCTATCCTTGAACACCATTGCTACTTCACTGTATAATATTTCTCCATTGGTAACACATCCCTGAGAAGTTGATGCTTCAAAGGCCTTGTCTCCACCCTTCCTGAATCGGCATTCACTTTTAAATTGTCATCTCTTGCCACAGTTGTAACACTTGAGTTTTTCTTACTTCTAGATTTTGACCTTCCTTGTTTGTGACTCCTAGTGGAATCACACTCCATTGACAGTCCTCTCGTCATCGATAAGGCTTTCGTTTGATGCGAACTTGTCAGCCTTTCTTCCTTGTTGATGCATCTACTTTCTTCTTTAAGAACTGAAGCAACATCATTATCAAATACCCAAATTAATGATGAGATTGCCATATGAATCTGGAAGACTTTGAAGTAGAAATTTCGCACATTTAGTTGGATTTACATTATGTCCCAACTTTGAAAGTGGAGAGCATAGAGAGGTCAGAGCATTGATATGTTTTGTTACTGAAGTAGATTTTAACATTCGAAGTGTGTAAAGTCTCCTTTTCAGAAAAGTTTTGTTGTGAAGAGACTTAACTTCATATAACTTTGTGAGATGATCCCATATCTGCTTGGTTGTTTTCTTGTCCTTTACACCTTTCAAGATATCATCCGATAGATCAAGATACAAATACAACATGGCCAAGGCATGTATTTGATTCCATTGGACATCATCTGTGAAATCCATCGGTCTAGCACTGATGACCTTCAAGTAGTTATCTTTTACTAATATTGCCTTCATGTTCAACTTCCATAATGAGTACTTCACCCCGTCAAACTTTGTAATATCAAAATTGGTCAACATTGCTTCTATCACAAGAATTGACTCCCACTCTCTCACGTTAAAATGGGAAACCGTCTCGAATTACCTCCACTTAGTATATAATAAGACTGTAGTACATTAGGAAAGGCTGGAGGGGTCACAAATGGTCTCACCTAAAACTCAATCTCTTTAAATAGAGCTTTTCCTAGACATGCTCTCAATCACCTCAAATGCCAGCAAAAAATACCCAAAAAACGAAAATAAGAATCCGAGAATAGAACCACCCTTAACCCGCAAGAACATTAATGAAAAACTTGTTTTTTTGATGTGGAAAATCAGACTATGATGCAACCACGGAGCATACTTGAGCAATCCTTGGGCTCTGATACCACTGATAGGAGATGGACTCCACCCAGATAAAACAAACATATCAATAAAAGAAATTAAGATAAAAAGAGGCACACATGATTTAATATGGAAACTTAATAAATATGGAAAAAAAACTACATGCAAGAATAGAAAATTTTCTACTATAAAAAAACAAAAATTACAAAAGGAAGATCTCACAATTCACATCAAGAATTAATACACACGATTACGAGAAAGAGATTTTGGAATATTTAAAACCTTAAACATATGTCTCCTTATATAGCTTCAAATGAAGCTTATACTCTCACCTACTTCCAATGTAGGATAACCAACATGTGGACCGTTGGAGTGGTTTTGCTATTAAGACACCAATCTTGTAAAAGTGGAAAGTGTTTTAACATTATTTTCCAAGTATGCTTAGAGGGCGGTGCCGTAGTTAAAGCCATTCCTTAGGGGCCAAATATTTCTCTTCAAAACAGTATTTATATTACATTTAAAAGTAATACGAAGATTATAGTATAGAGGTGATGTAATTATTATTAGTCTTGATATACTAGACATAAGAATATGGCTGCAGAAAATGTTAAAATATTTTCAAAAGATCCAAATAATTTTTGTTGTTATTTATATTATTAAGTTACACTTTAATTTTTAAAACGGTATTAGGAGCAGATATTGTCGTGATTTTAAAATAATTTCTTTAAATACTAATTAAAATTGTAACTTTTATATTAATATTTCATAAGAAAAGATGTAAATTGGTTATTTTGCTATCATTTTGTACCTTATTCAAGGTGTAATGAGTATTATTTTATTAACTTTAAAATACAAAATAGTACTAAAGATAATGATAAATAATTTAATCTTTTATATAAAACATTAAAGTGTATACAAGAAACAAAATTATATGCTAATAGGGACTTTATTAATATAAAGCATAATATGATAACATAAGATTTCAAGCACTCTTACCATGCCATGATATTTAAGTTTTATTGAACTGGAAATTTTCTTTTGATTACCCTTGATTTATTTTTCATGAACTGGAATTTAACGTTTTATTATCCTTATTTCACTGCATGTGTTAATTTAAATAAAAATAAGCTTTGTCTCGTAATCTTTAAAACAATTTTCAGATAATATTAAAAGTTTTAAATTGCGGAGTATTAATTATAATGTGATTAAGAGCAATTAAAGTTTTGTGGATTTTACAATACAAATGTCAAAAATATGGTCATAACTTGAAAATAATTTTGAAAAACAATTCAAGTAAAATGGTAATACTATGAAAATAATTGTAATTATACTCTTCAATTTAAATTTTGGAGTTATAAAATTGATATATTAAATTATTAGTTGCACTCTAAATAAAATAAAAATAATAAAAGAAATAACGGTAAATATTTATTTAAACTTTTATAAAATATTTATTTTAAAATTATTAGAGATAACAATATAACAATATTATACATTCCAAACAAGTATATATTTATATCGTGATTTTATGAGAAATCATAACTTTTAAACATCACTTGAAGGGAAGTAGAGAAATGCTCCTCCTATGAGCGCTGCAGCCATAATTCTTCGCTAGTTGAAATGGAATTGTTGATCTAAAATAACAACAGAGAAAGCAAGTTGATGAGTTCGATAATTGTGTTTAGTAAGGTGGTATTGTTGTATGATTTTTGGAAGATGTATGTTGTTGTATGATTGATATATAATACATGCCTTCCAATTAGCTTTCGATGGTCGACACAAGGTTTCCTTCCCCTCAAATGCAGGAAATTTCCTCCCTTGAAAAAGGTGGCACCAACTTGCATTAATTTGACCGTGACTTTTGATTGTGAAAGGTTGTATATATATACTTACCTCCAAGAATGAAACCGATATAAAGTAATTGACTAATTGCTTCTATTTATGGATTATAATTATAGTGCGCAATCATAGTAAATTTCTACGGATCATTTAATGGTCGAAGCGGTAACTAACGCTGTTTATGTGATTCGGAATTACTCCTGGCTCCTAAGAGGCACCTAAACTCACGCATCAATGATTCTATTAGTAAAACAATAATGTTGAAGAAGATTCATTCCAAAGAGAAGATAGGGTTAGTTAAAAAGATTCTGAGACTATAGATTATTATATCCAGCTGACCTTTTCCCCTCAATTTCTAGTCATGGCAGGCCAAGTCATTGGGAGTTCACCTAATGTGAAAAGCATATTTGAGAAGACGCAAAAAGTAGAACTAAACGTAAACTTGTTTGAATAGTGATGGTGGGATTAGTCTGAGATGAAATCTTTGTTTATTGCATGATACTGCAAAATGGAGACCTATTTCCTACTAATTTACACTATTAGGCGGTTTTGTTTTTCCTGTGGATCATTGGACCGGTTTTGCTATTAAGACACCAATCTTGTGAAAGTGAAAAGTGCTTTAACATTATTTTCCAAGTATGCTTAGCGTGTAGTACAAGTATATTCTCTTTACATTAAGCCCCTGTTTGGTTCAGCTTTTGGAGACTCTAAACACACTTTTTTCTACCACAAAAGCTATTTTCAGGAAAAAAAAATTAGTGTTTGGCTGTAAACTTCAAAAGTACTTTTGAAGTAAAAATAACTTTTTCAAAAACTAAAATATAGTTTTTTTAAAAGCTAAAATTTGAAGCTTTTTAGAAAAGCCCCAATTTTTAGCTTTTTCGTGAAAATTTTCGTCACTTCCGTATATAACAAAGTTACGACTCTGTGGTTTTCTTTACAAACACGCTAAACACTGTCTTCTCTCACGAACAAACAATACACTCATCTTCTCTCATAAACTTACAGATCAAAACACAGGTTAGTTCCTGATTTTTTTTCTCCTCTATAAACACAGATTCTCCTATAGAATGCAGACATTCAAACGACGTCTGCGTTGAATAAACGCAGACGTTTGTCTGCTTTTAACGCAGACGTTGATCTGCGTTAAAAACACAAACCAACGTCTGCGTTTTAACGCAGACCTTCGCCTGCGTTGTTAAACGCAGACGTGGTCTGCGTTGTGAACACCTTCGCCTGCGTTGTTAGACGCAGGTGTGGTCTGCGTACCAATTCTGCTTTTAAGTATTTTTGTTTGATATTAGAATAACTTTTACTTTTAAAGCATTTTTGTTTGGTATTAGAATAAATTTTGCTTATATTGTAATTTTATATTGTCCAGTATATTACTTGTGAGGCTGCTAGAGCTGTGCAATCCATTGGAGAATTACTTGTGAGGCTAAAAGAAGCTTTTGTTGTTTTTAAGATAAGCTCAATATTTTTTTTGTGTTCTGAATTTTCTGAAATGTTTACAACTATTTTGATATTATTATCATTCTCTTAACATTGATTCTATTTATGTACATGTATAAACTTTCCTAGTCATTTTGGTTATGTTTTTATATTTCCTTATACTTGTTAAATGCATTGTTATATGCAGTGGAGATTTTGTTGTTGACAGAAAATGTCAATACCAAGCCAAGATATTCAAGGTGGGGATAAATTGAAAAAAAGGATTAAAGCGGTGGAATGATAGAACTCTTGAAATTTTAATCAAAATTTTGTGGAAGAGACATTAGTTGGAAATCGACCAAATGGTCACTTTAACAAGATTGGATGGAAAAATATAGGTTCAAAGTTTGCTCATGAGACTAAGAAGAACTATGAATACAAACAATTTAAGAATAAATGAGATTGACTGAAAATGATTGACGACTTTGGACAAATTTAGTAGGTAAGGAAGCTGGACTAAGATGGGATCCTACTAATCGACTATTGATGTAAGTGACGAATGGTGGGAAAAGAAATTGAAAGTAAGCATTTAAGCTTTAGATTTATATTGTTCTAATGTTACTTGATAGTTTAATAACTTAAACAATATTATTGTAGGAAAATCTGAGGCGACCAAATTTGAACTAAAGGTTTGAAACATATTGAACAATTGAATATTTTATTTAAAGATGTTGCATTCTACGGGAGAAGGAGCTTGGGCACCTTCTTGAAGTTTTGTACCAAATGATGCTAATGTGGAGTGTAGAAAGCCTAGTTGATATTGATCTTGACGATGACCTTTACAAGGCTTTCTTTGTCAATCCAGAAATTGAAAATATTCATAATGAGATTGGTTTATCAACTCCAACTCTAGGAACCTCTACAAAAGGAAAGGGAAAAAAAGAAAGAAAAATGATACTAAAATCGAAAAAGTTAAATCAAAATTTGGATCGCATATGTGATGCAATACATATTAGAACTTCAATGAGCTCTAGTAAAAGAGATGAACCTGGTTATAGCATTGCTGAGGCGCTGAACATTTTATGAAGTATAAATGAAATAAAAAAAGGAAGTGAACTATTTATGTTAGCTACCAAATTATTTTTGAAGAAGGAAAATAGAGAGATGTTTATTGAGCTTCAAATCGAATGGCTTAAGACAATAAAATGATTGTTGTTTTTGTAATAAATTAGACATGTCTTTGGTTACTAATATTGGACTATTTGTAATGTGTTGTTTTGGATTTTGTTACTATTAATGTATTATATTGGATTTTTGTTTGGTGAATTTTGTTGTAATGAATTAAATTGTTCTTTATTATTATTGTGTTATGATTATTGCTATGTTATCATGTTATACAATAAGCTTAGTATTTATCTTTTTATATATTTTGATACAGATGTCATCTTCTGATAATGATTATGAGAATGATCATAAATATAATGAAGAGATTGAAGAAGAAATTTTGCAATTTGTTCAAATTGGAGTTTCAATGGTCGTAGACTATCATATTAAAAATTATATGAAAAAATCATGTAGAACATCCCCTCACACTGAATGGATGTTTGTAATGGAGTTGCTTAATGGTCATAAAGATAAATGTCATCAACAATTGAGAATGGAGAAGGATGTGTTTATCAAATTATGTAAATTATTGAATGATTCATTTGGATTAAAGAAAGGTACAGAAGTTACAATAGAAGAGGTTGTAGCTATGTTTTTGATCACTTTAGTTCATGGACTTTGCAATAGAATGGTTCAAGAAGATTTCAACATTCAGGTGAAACAATTTTTAGATGGTTTAGAATAATATTGGAGGTTGTTTCACGTATGTCGATTGATTTCATCAAACCAAAAGATCCAACTTTTAGAGAAATTCTAAGAAAATTTAAAGATGATAGAAGATACTGGCCTTATTTTAAAGACTGTATTGGAGCAATTGATGGAACACATATACCAGTTGTCGTTCCAAGGTCCAATCAAATAAAATATATTGGGAGAAAAGGCATTCCTACGCAAAATGTAATGGCTGTATGTGATTTTGATATGTGTTTCACTTTTGCTTGGGTTGGTTGGGAAGGCACAGCATATGATGCTCGAATTTTTATGGAAGCTTTGCGCAATGATAGCTTACACTTCCCTCATCCACCTAGATGTTTGTGACGGATAACTTAATACTTTTTTATTCATTCTTAATAATTAAATGCTTCTTTATTTATTTATTTATTTATTTGGAATGTAGGAAAATATTATTTGGTAGATGCAGGATATCCTTACATGCAAAGTTATTTAGGACCATACAAAGGTGAAAGGTATCATCTTCCTGATTTTCGACGTGTTGGTCAACCAAGAGGAAAGAAGGAAATATTCAATCATGCACATTCTTCTTTAAGATGCACAATCGAAAGAATATTTGGCGTTTGAAAAAATAGGTGGAAAATTTTACGTCAAATGCCAAGTTTTCCTTTTCCAAAGCAAGTTAAAATTGTGATTGCTTCAATGGCCATTCACAATTTTATAAGGTTAAATCTTTCGAAAGTATGAAGAGTTTTCTCTATGATGAAGATGATGAATTACTACCCACAAATGAAGAAAACAATGAAAATGAAGGCGTTGCGAGAAAATCATTTAGGCGAGCCACAAAATAACGAGATGAATGATGCGAGAGAATATATTACAAATCTTCTTGTATTGCGATAAAATGCATAATTTATTATTCATTTAACTATTTCAACTTGAATATTTATTTTGGGATTATAATATTATTTAACTTTTTTACATGTTTTAATATTTATTTTCATATTAATTTTATTTCCTATAAGAAAATGAAACATCTCTTTATATTATTTCCTACAAGATGGTTATCTAAAATTTCCTACAATATGGTACTTTGCATATTGTTTAGTATACTTTAAAAATTATCTAGCATAAATAATTTTATTATAAAATAAAATATAGTTTAAATTAATAAAAGTGCTTTTTATTTTTATTTTGCCAAACAGTCTACTGTATGAAGCTCTTTTTAAAAAGTTGTTTTTTTAATTGACAGTCAAACAGTCAACTGGCTTTTAAAAAAAGCTCTTCTCAGAAAAGCTCTACTGACAAAAGCTCTACTGATAAAAGCTCAACCAAACGGGCCCTAAAAATGATAAAAAAATATATATTATATTTTAGAGGTGATATGATTAGTCTTGCTGTTGTTATATTAGAAATAACAATATGACTGCACAAAAGGTTTAAAATATTTTTCAAAAGATTTAAATAAACAATTTTTATCTAGACTATCAATTTAATTTAAGTGATATCACAGTTGAACAGTTTAGCTTTATTAGATACTGATATGATTTTATAACTAATTTTTATAACTGATATGATTTCAAAAACTAAAATCGTTATCTTTTTATTCAAAGTGTAATAAATATTATTGTGGTAATATTAAAGTAAAAACAATATAAAATAATGATAAAATTTGAAATCTTTTATATAATATTGAGGTGCATATAAATATCATGCTATTAGAGACTTTTTTTTTAATAGAAAGGATAATACGGTAATATATGATTTCAAGCACTTTTACCCTACCATGATTTTAGTTTTAGTGAAATGGAGATTACCTTTTGGTTATCCTTGATTTTATTTTTATTGAAGTGGAATTTAACGTAATACTATGAGCATAATCATATGAACACATCGCAAAGTGAGAAATTTACTCAAATAAAGACCACATCCAAAGACATAATTAAGCCCAAGATAAGACACAAAGTTAACTGAAAAAAGATGTAAAAATATGCGTCAAGCAAAGTAACGCGACATAGTTATCGATACGGAAACATGAAGATAAGATGAAAGCCTATGTTGATCAAGATGTTCTACTCGGACAGGTCTTATTTGTTGCACAAGCTTTCAGAAGACTTCTTTCACAGAGACTAATTTGGGGGACGTCTCAGAGTGCCAACTAATTCCTTAGGATACTCAGAATTCAGCACTTTAGGTACTGGTCTTCTCCGAAGATAAGCAGACGGATAAAGTAGGTGAACATAATCCTGTTTTAGTTTTTCTCGTAGAAGGAGCCGGCCGTCAAGCTTCTCCGAGGTTACCCCTAGCCCCTCTGACCTGATTGATAGTATGATGAGCATGAAGAGAACCATACATCGGGCTGCTGTCGGATTTGCCATGTAAGAGCTTTGTCTACATATTATAAATAAATATTACTGTTATTTATGTTATTATTTACGTATTTTATTTAGAGTGCAACTAATAATATTTTAAAGTATTAAAGATAACAATATTACACAATAAGAGAGCATTATCCTTCCAATAGAAAGAGTGACAAACAAGAGTTGCAGATGTTCTAGTCCATCAACAATTGTTTTTATGTTTAATACACTGAACATCTGGTAATTATTCCCTAAATCCTGACTTGCCAACAGAACATAACGTAGCCTGAACTTTTAGCAAGTCCTCATCTTCAAACTAATTATGAATATCCCAGTCCTCACGATATGATAAGGAGATCTCTTCAAACGAAAGTGACATGCATGCATAGTTTGAAGTGGATAGGCCCAAATAGTTATGGTATGCCACGGTTAGGTGTAGGAACTGTTTCAGGGACCCGACGACGCCTTTTCCGTTCTGAACGAGAAAATCCAAGTACGCGAGAAAGGAAGCTGCCAAAGCTGAACTTCTTTCGATTGTTGAGCTTCTTTCCGCGATGGCCAACTTTTTTCTTAGAATTGGCGGTCAGTATCAGTAAAAATATAACGAGCAGAACAGGGTATCGGGTTGCAGCTTTGTTTCCCATCTATTGCTATATATCATAAGCCTTGATAATCCACCTGAAAAACAAGCTAGCTATAATAAATTCTGAGAATTGTGTAATAAAAATGAGGTGGGAATTAAGAATATAATCACTCAAGGGTGGAAAAGCAGGTACAGAATTCAGAAAACTCAGACTGAGCGTTGGGAGACTGAAATTAATTCAGGGACTTCCTGAAAGACCTTGACAAGTAATACCTCAAGAGGAGAAAAGAGTGCAATTGGTACAGTGCGTCGTGAAACTATGGTGAAGGCCTCTATTTATAGATGTGTGAACTGTAATTTAATGAAACGTTTGAAAATTGTACTTGTACATAGCGTACATAACAGGGTTCAAGTAAACAAATACTTGTGAGCTTCAAGAGGCTCCTCAAATTACTACTTGGTTTTTATAGTGAAATACTCAAGTGAAATATTTGGGAACTGAACGTAGACTTTATTATAAGCCAAATCAGTATGAATCTACTAGTTTTGATGAGTTTCTACAAGCTCACAAGTGTATATTTTTCAAGGTTTATTAACCTTTCACACTATTAATATTTTGTTAGTTTCTACAAACTCTCAACAAGAAATATATGAAGAGTTTAATAGTCTCTCTTAATAGAGTGATATCACTTTCTAAAGTACAAAGAGTTTGATATAACTTTCAAGAATATTAATATTCTAAGATATTTCATAAGTCTCATGTGTATATTCATAAATGCAGTAACTTTTCTTTAAGTAGACAATTTCTTCAACTGGTCATTACTTAATCTTGATGCTATTTCTATTGAAATCTTCAATATTTAGGCGTTAAGAAGAGTGTTCTGTCAAGGTTAAATTAGTAAGATACTTCCAAATGTCATGAAACTATTTTTAAAAGGTAATTTTATAAACAAGGTTTTGTAAGAAAGAAAGCAATTATTTCATGATTTTATTTCCTTTTAAGAATTATATTATTACTTATATAAGGAAAAGTCTAATTTGAATTTTGAAATATTTTATAGTTATTATAAAATCGTTAATCATAAATCTTGAGCTAACAATCTCCTCATTTTTAAGATTACAAACAATAATATATATATTTTCAAAATTCAAGTAAGAACAAAGAGTTTCAAAATATACCTTTAAGCTTTCTTTTCTTAAGATTAGTTATTTAAAATATGTGATTCAATTAACCCTTATTGTTTAACAACTTTATATATGATAAAAATTGAATTAATCAATAACTTCAAAAAGAAAGACCATTAAAGCAAGATAACACAACATCAGTGATTGCAATTAATCTAGTTTAATGCTTTTTCTAAAAGTTAATAATTTATGACATAAAAATTAAAACTCCTAGTTGCTAGAAAGATTAAAAGAATTAAACTTTTATGTATTCGATATTTATTTAGCAAATGATGATTTCAATCAATAAGCTAGTTGTGCATATTAGAAATTAATAAAATAATCATAAAATCTAAAAACTAAAACAATTCAATACAAATGAATGATACACTTAATAATAGGGCTCAATTATCTCCCAATCTACAAAGCTCTAAAGGCTTTTACTCCTTCAACCAAGATAAAGAAAATTAGCTAACAACATCCTTAACTACTACTAATATCTAATGAAGGAAAACTACTATAGAGTTTACTAAAGTGAGGAAAAGAAAACTTTGTGAAAAGCTGGAAAGTAAAGATGGAAAACTTGGAATGCCTCAGTTCCTTCACTTTTGGTCTTATTTGTAGCCACTTTAATCTTATGTTTTGTTGCTGTCGAGATCATTTTGTTGTGATTCTTTAGCTCCCACAAATCATAACTTCCTTAATTGTCATCTAGACTTGATCAAGATAAAATATAAGCAACTTTTGACATGTTTTTGTATAAATTGGAAGTCTGAAAGTTGTAATTTTTACTAAACATGCCCACATCTAATCTTCAAAACCGTTGTTGTTAGCTTTATCCTTCCAATAACATCTTATTTTATGGCATTTTGATTTGCTTAAGTTTTAAACTTTCCAAAGATCATTTGAAAACAAAAGATAAGCTAATCTTTAAGATTTAATCAATATATAATCAATAATCACAATTAACACCAAGAAATTAATTTATAAAATGATCAACTTTAACAGTCTTATAAATAATTTTTCACTATTTTATCATATCTAAAAAAAGCATTGCTTATATTTTGGATCCAACTTTGTGATTTCTTTTGTTGGACCCCGATTTTTAAGTGAAATTTGAAAATAATCAGTGAAATTAAATGAGTGGTTTTATATATATATTGTGAAATAAAAGTAATTATGCTTTGAGAAAATTCATAAGAAAAGAATGATTTTGATTTTGATACCTTCGGGTTTTGAGTATATTGGTATGGTTTATGAAATTAAAGTGAATGAGTTGATTGAAATGAAGTTAAATAGCAAGAATTAAAAAAAAGTGTGAAAATTTGAAGAATTTAGAAAGTTTGACTTTGTGGATGAATAGTGATAAAATGTTGACTTGAGAGTTGACTTTTGTTTGAGGCAAAATTTGATAAAATTGTCTTACGAAACTTGTAGTTTATGTTAAGAGCTTTCATCGCCATAAAGTTTGCAATGTTTCTATATCGGAGTGAAAGTTATGATCGATCGAGTTTAGGTGTGTTATCGGTTGACTTATGTTATGACTAAAGCTTTGACTGAAAAATTGACTTCCTTAGAGATCAAATTGATTTTTATGTCCTTCATAGAAGTTGTAGGTGACTTTCGATCTTCGCAATGATATAAAGTATGAGGTGTTGAATTTGGAGTTGAAAGATATAAATTTTCAAAGTTAAATATTGTTTAGGTTTACATTAAATTGTGGCGAGAACATTTGATTGGCTTTTGACCTCTTTAGAGACAAAATTGATCTTTGAGTTCTACATGGAAGTTGTAGATCTTTCTTCAAGCTTTCCGTAGAGACCAAATTTGTCAAATTTAGAGTTCGGGAGCAAAAGATATGATTTGAAAATTTTGAAAGTTTCTTGCAGATCCAGATTTTATCTTTAGACGTGGCCACGCCTAGTCTCTAAGTTTCTTGGACGTGCCCACGCCTAATCGCTAAATGTCCTCCTCTCGCTCTTTTGCTTATAACTTTTTCGTTTGATATCCGATTGAGTTGATTCTTGAAGCGTTGGATTCCTAAGACAGTGAATTTCATTTTTATGAGAAATTTGTGAATTTTTGAGATTTAATTGAGATTGATTAAATTAATCAAAGTGAGTCGGGAAATTTTTCGAATATAGTTCAGTATTTTGAGAAATTCGAGATCTGTAGAGATTCGATTAAAGTGATTCTTGAGGCGAAATCAAGTTAAGACATGGGGCTACAAGTCATATGAAGAAAGTAAAGTTCAATTTTGCCCCTAAGATTTTTAAATTATGAATGGAAGTTCGGATTCGTGTGCAGTCTTGGATTAGGAACATTTGAAAGTATTTTGAGCATAACTTTTTCTCTGGAAATCTAAATGATGTGATTCTTGTTTTGAATTAAACTAGAGACATAGAGCTACAATTGTTATGAAGATATCAAATGTCAATTTTGGGATTAAGAATGTAAATTTTTGGATGGAAATAACGTGCTGGAAAATGTGTTAGAATATGAATATACCTGAAATGTTTTGAGCATAACTTTTGATGTAGTGCTCCGAATTGGATGATTCTTGTGGCATTATGAAATTAAGACATAGAAGAACATTTCTCTAGAAGGGAGTTTTGACAAATTCCTTCAAATTGATAGTGCGAATCAGATCCGTAATTAAGTATGAAGTAAAGCAAGTTTTAGGGGCATTTTGGTCTTCTAACTATCATTTAATGACATGGCCTCTTAACACAAAAGGAGATGTCGTTTTAAGCAATATAAAGCCACGAAGTTGGCTGGAAAATCAGAACAAAGGAAAGAAGAATAAGGAGAAGAGAAGGGAGGAGAACTTTCGGCCATGGGAGAAAAGAAGGAGAAAATGCTAGATTTTGATTTTCAAGGGTCTTCAAGCAAGAGTTTTGAGTAGCTTCCAAGGGAAAAAGGAGGAAGGAGGTAAAAGCTTTCAAATGGAACCAAGAAATTTCAAAAATGGAGAAGAAAAGAGGTAAGGGAAAAATTTGGACTTTGTATTTTTGATGAAATTTTAGTTTAGAAATATGGAAATCAACTTTGGTTTGTGATTTATGAAGCTAAGTTTGATGTATATGCCTTAGGTTGTGCTTAATTTTGGATGGAAAATTAAATAAGGTTTAGGCTTAAGGCTTAAATGTGTGTTTGAGGATTTTACATAATTTTGGTGTAGAATTATAGATAATAATATGGGTTTGTGAAATATGAAATTAGTTTTGAAGAATTTATGAATTACGAGATTGAATTTGGATGAATTGGTTTAGGCCAATTTTGAAAATTGAGGTTTTTGAAAATTAGAGATTTAGATTGCTTGAATATGTGAGGAATTAATGTTTGCTAAGCTCAATTTGAGAAATTAAGTTAAATATGATATTGAATTTGAGTGAATCGGTTTAGGTTAAATTTGGAATTTGGGGATTTTAGAAATTGGTGATTTAAATATCTTGGAATTAGTATGAATTGATGAATTATGACATCAATTTTAAGGATTAAGTTATTTATGAGGTTGAATTTTGATGAAATTGCTTTAGGGAATGTTAAATTGGAAGGAGGAAAGGAGAAATGGCCAAATTGAAGCTTGGAACAAGTTTCTAGCATCAATTCGAGGTGGGTAGTACGTTTATTTATTGAATTTTAAGCATAAGCATGTGATTTGAAAAATCAAGAAGAAAAGCTTTGAAAAATTATTGTTTATGTAAATGTTTGAAAGATTATGATTTCAAAGGATTAAATTCCTTATTTTATAAATGATTTTAAGAAATTACAAGATTGAAGAAATTTATGATTTTTGAATTATTAGATAAATTTGAAAAGTGGGCATTATGAATATGAATATGTTTGAGTTATGTGTTTAAAGAAATACATTGCATTCATATTTATGATTTAGATTGATACGTGATCAAATGGATGAATTTGGATTGAATGTGGATTGCTATATGATTTCATGCTTGGATATGTGGTTGAGATATGAAAATCAAGATTTTTGAAAAGTGCCTTCTGGCAATTTGAATTTTCTTTTCGCTTATGTGTTATGTGAGTTTGGTTAGGTCCCTTGTGAGTCAGTGCACTGTCTCTATTTGTTTAAAGCCTTCTCCCGGCTAGCCGCTAGTGGCATAGGAGCTCTGATTTCGGACTCCCTTCAATGCTACATTGGACCGCTATGCGGGAAAGTGTAATACGATTACATTCACAAATGCAGGACCGTTATGAGAAATGTGCGATGCGTTCATTTGGACCGAACCAGACCATTTGATGTGTTTTGTGTGTTTCGTTCTGTTTATAAGTGCGTTGCATTGCATCATCTTAAAAACAAAATGTGAAAATTTTGAGAAATAACTTATGGTGGTTTTTCAACTGAAGAGTGATTGCATTTGTTTTGGCAATATTTTGAAAAGTGTGAAAAATAAGAAATTTGCC
Organism: Erythroxylum novogranatense; assembly: GCA_029891385.1. NCBI lineage: Eukaryota > Viridiplantae > Streptophyta > Magnoliopsida > Malpighiales > Erythroxylaceae > Erythroxylum > Erythroxylum novogranatense. The sequence continues at coordinate 67,122 of JAIWQS010000087.1, read as the reverse complement.
AAATTTCTAATGTGAAATTTCGGAAATAAATGGTAAAGTTTTTCTAAATATGATTTCGCTTATTTTTCAATATATAAACATATTATCCATGAGCTATTTTAGCTCACCCCCCTTTCATCCCCATCTTCAAGTATTCGAGTGGGAGATCGGATGAAAGACTGTCAGGACACCAGTTCGATTTGTGTATGTTTTTGTATCTTGAGTAGTTTGGATCTTTGTATAAGTTTGTAAATGGCTTGAAAAGCCATTAAGGATTTGTAAGAAATTAAATTATGATGTGTATGAAATTATTGAAATTGTATAAGAAATTGTGTTATGGAAATGGATTTATATGCGGTTCATGGATTATGGGATTTGCTTATGAATAGAATTTGGGTTATGTTTGGATATGAACTATGAAAATATATGAATGTGATTTGAATATGATTGATTTCTAATTATGATTTGTATATTGACTTGAAGAATTCATAGTCTTTGGATATGTAGAATGTGTTTTGAATATGGATTGAAGATTGAAATAAGTCGGACATGAATAACAATTTGAAGCAGTTTAGAAATAGGTTTGTGTTTAGCTGCTGAAATCCCGAACGGAGGGTCCGGTGGATTTTGATGAGTGTGTAATTGATTGGAATTTTAGAAGTGTATTTTGAACCTTTGCAGGTTTTGGGTTAGGTCAAAGGTAGCCAGTTATCTTCAAATTTTGATAAAATTGGGATAAAAATGAGGTTTTGGACTTATTGGCAAGTATATAAGAGTATGATAAATTTGAGATTTGTATATGGATGAATTTCCAAAAGTGGGAATTATTTGTATTTGATTGGCATGAGTTTGAATATGATGGTTATAAGAAAAAGAAAAGAAAGAAAGAAAAAAAATTATACCGGATTTTGGGACAGTTTGATAGTCTAGGTTTCCAACGCATTCGTTTGTTAAGATGGATGTTATCGGATGTCGGATCCGTTTGCGCTTATCTTTCGATTATTCGATTTGCTTCCGCTTTCACGTTATTCTGTTTCTGTATTTTGTGATTCGATTCTGCTTCGTTTTTCGTTTCATGTTATCGAATACTTTGATTTTCCATTCGAAATTTTAATGCGAAATTTCCGTTTTCATTCGCTTTCGTCTCCTTCGCTTTTCGTTTTTCGGTTGAGATCCGGTTTCCTGATCGGGTCCCAACATTTATAGTATCAAAGCCCAGTATTATGATCATACTTGGGCAATATGGTTATTAAGAATGAATTTAGTGATTGTTTGAGTGAGGTTAAGAACTTTGATTGATTTTAGGTGTGTGTTAATGAACTTGAGATTTGAAGTTCACGATGGCAATTTGATTTTGTACATGCAATTATGAGATGAGATTAAGGAACGAAATATGTACGGAGGATCCATTAGTTAAATTGATATGATTATTGGTCCTTATTGGGTTTCTTAAACAATGGGACCATATGACTTATGAAAATTTGTTAAAAATGTTTGATTTGAGGAGATAGGCATTTGACACAAGAAGTGAATAAGTGCAAATAAGTTGAGAAATATGTGTGATCAAGGAAAAGTTATTGATTATGAGCTTTTGGAAAGCAATTAGATCAAAGAATGTGTTATTTGATGATTTACTACGTATAAATTTCGAGGACGAAATTCTTTTAAGAGGGGGAGAAACGTTGGACCCCGATTTTTAAGTAAAATTTGGAAATAATCAGTGAAATTAAATGAGTGGTTTTATATATATATTGTGAAATAAAAGTAATTATGCTTTGAGAAAATTCATAAGAAAAGAATGATTTTGATTTTGATACCTTCGAGTTTTGAGTAGATTGGTATGGTTTATGAAATTAAGTGGATGAGTTGATTGAAATGAAGTTAAATAGCAAGAATTAAAAAAAAGTGTGAAAATTTGAAGAATTTAGAAAGTTTGACTTTGGGGATGAATAGTGATAAAATGTTGACTTGAGACTTGACTTTTTGTTTGAGGCAAAATTTGATAAAATTGTCTTCTGGAAACTTGTAGTTTATGTTAAGCGCTTTCTGTTGCCATAAAGTTTGCAATGTTTCTATATCGAGAGTGAAAGTTATGATCAGTCAAATTTTAGGTGTGCTATCGGTTGACTTATGTTATGACTAAAGCTTTGACTGAAAGATTGACTTCCTTAGAGGTCAAATTGATTTTTATGTCATTCATAGAAGTTGTAGGTGACTTTCTGATCTTCGCAGTGATATAAAGTATGAGGTGTTCGGAATTTGGAGTTGAAAGATATAAATTTTCAAAGTTAAATATTGTTTAGGTTTACATTAAATTGGGGCAGAACATTTGATTGGCTTTTTGACCTCTTTAGAGACAAAATTGATCTTTGAGTTCTACATGGAAGTTGTAGATCTTTCTTCAAGCTTTCCATAGAGACCAAATTTGTCAAATTTAGAGTTCGGGAGCAAAAGATATGATTTGAAAATTTTGAAAGTTTCTTGCAGATCCAGATTTTATCCTTAGACGTGACCACGCCTAGTCTCTAAGTTTCTTAGACGTGCCCACGCCTAATCGCTAAATGTCCTCCTCTCGCTCTTTTGCTTATAACTTTTTCGTTTGATATCCGATTGAGTTGATTTTGGAAGCGTTGGATTCCTAAGACAGTGAATTTAATTTTTATGAGAAATTTGTGAATTTTTGAGATTTAATTGAGATTGATTAAATTAATCAAAGTGAGTCGGAAAATTTTCCGAATATAGTTCAGTATTTTGAGAAATTCGGGATCTGTAGAGATACGATTGAAGTGATTCTTGAGGCGAAATCAAGTTAAGACATGGGGCTACAAGTCATATGAAGAAAGTAAAGTTCAATTTTGCCCCTAAGATTTTTAAATTATGAATGGAAGTTCGGATTCGTGTGCAGTCTTGGATTAGGAACATTTGAAAGTATTTTGAGCATAACTTTTGCTCTGGAAATCGAAATGATGTGATTCTTGTTTTGAATTAAACTAGAGACATAGAGCTACAATTGTTATGAAGACATCAAATGTCAATTTTGGGATTAAGAATGTAAATTTCTGGATAGAAATAACGTGCTGGAAAATGTGTTAGAATATGAATATACTTGAAATATTTTGAGGATAACATTTGATGTAGTGCTCCGATTTGGATGATTCTTGTGGCATTATGAAATTAAGACATAGAGGAATATTTCTCTAGAAGGAAGTTTTGACAAATTCCTTCAAATTGATAGTGCAAATCAGATCCGTAATTAAGTATGAAGTAAAGCAAGTATTAGGGGCATTTTGGTCTTCTAACTATCATTTAATGACATGGCCTCTTAACACAAAAGGAGATGTCGTTTTAAGCAATATAAAGCCACGACGTTGGCTGGAAAATCAGAACAAAGGAAAGAAGAATAAGGAGAAGAGAAGGGAGGAGAACTTTCGGCCATGGGAGAAAAGAAGGAGAAAATGCTAGATTTCGATTTTCAAGGGTCTTCAAGTAAGAGTTTTGAGTAGTTTCCAAGGGAAAAAGGAGGAAGGAGGTAAAAGCTTTAAAATGGAACCAAGAAATTTCGAAAATGGAGAAGAAAAGAGGTAAGGGAAAATTTTGGACTTTGTATTTTTGATGAAATTTTAGTTTAGAAATATGGAAATCAACTTGGGTTTGTGATTTATGAAGCTAAGTTTGATGTATATGCCATAGGTTGTGTTTAATTTTGGATGGAAAATTAATTAAGGTTTAGGCTTAAATGTGTGTTTGAGGATTTTGTAAAATTTTGGTGTAGAATTATAGATAATAATATGGGTTTGTGAAATATGAAATTAGTTTTGAAGAATTTGTGAATTATGAGATTGAATTTTGATGAATTGGTTTAGGCCAATTTTGAAAATTGGGGTTTTTGAAAATTGGAGATTTAGATAGCTTGAATATGTGAGGAATTAATGTTTGCTAAGCTCAATTTGAGAAATTAAGTTAAATATGATATTGAATTTGAGTGAATCGGTTTAGGTTAAATTTGGAATTTGGGGATTTTAGAAATTGGTGATTTAAATATCTTGGAATTAGTATGAATTGATGAATTATGACATCAATTTTAAGGATTAAGTTATTTATGAGGTTGAATTTTGATGAAATTGCTTTAGGGAATGTTAAATTGGAAGGAAGAAAGGAGAAATGACCAAATTGAAGCTTGGAACAAGTTTCTAGCATCAATTCGAAGGTGGGTAGTACGTTTATTTATTGAATTTTAAGCATAAGCATGTGATTTGAAAAATCAAGAAGAAAAGCTTTGAAAATTATTGTTTATGTAAATGTTTGAAAGATTATGATTTCAAAGGATTAAATTCCTTATTTTATAAATGATTTTAAGAAATTACAAGATTGAAGAAATTTATGATTTTGAATTATTAGATAAATTTGAAAAGTGGGCATTATGAATATGATTATGTTTGAGTTATGTGTTTAAAGAAATACATTGCATTCATATTTATGATTTAGATTGATACGTGATCAAATGGATGAATTTGGATTGAATGTGGATTGCTATATGATTTCATGCTTGGATATGTGGTTGAGATATGAAAAATATGAAAATCAAGATTTTGAAAAGTGCCTTGAGCAATTTGAATTTTCTTTTAAACTTATGTGTTATGTGGGTTTGGTTAGGTCCCTTATGAGTCGATTACTGTCTCTATTTGTTTAAAGCCTTCTCCGGCTGCCCGCTAGTGGCATAGGAGCTCGATTTGGACTCCCTTCACGGCTACACTGGACTACTATGCGGAAAAGTGTAGTACGTTACATTCACGGTACCTGGGGACCGCTATGCGAAAATGTGCGAGACGTTCTGTTGGACCGAACAGACCATTTGATGTGTTTTGTGTGTTTCGATTCGTTTATAAATGCGTTGCATTGCATCATCTTAAAAACAAAATGTGAAAATTTTGAGAAATAACTTATGGTGGTTTTTCAACTGAAGAGTGATTGCATTTGTTTTGGCAATATTTTGAAAAGTGTGAAAAATAAGAAATTTGCCAAATTTCTAATGTGAAATTTCGAAAATAAATGGTAAAGTTTTTCTAAATATGATTTCGCTTATTTGTCAATATATAAACATATTATCCACGAGCTATTTTAGCTCACCCCTTTCATCCTATCTCCGGTATTCGAGTGGGAGATCGGATGAAAGACTGTCGAGACACCGATTCGATTTGTGTATGTTTTGTATCTTGAGTAGTTTGGATCTTTGTATAAGTTTGTAAATGGCTTGAAAAGCCATTAAGGATTTGTAAGAAATTAAATTATGATGTGTATGAAATTATTGAAATTGTATAAGAAATTGTGTTATGGAAATGGATTTATATGCGTTCATGGATTATGGGATTTGCTTATGAATAGAATTTGTGTTATGTTTGGATATGAACTATGAAAAGATATGAATGTGATTTGAATATGATTGATTTCTAATTATGATTTGTATATTGACTTGAAGAATTCATAGTCTTTGGATATGTAGAATGTGTTTTGAATATGGATTGAAGACCTGAAATGAGTGGGACATGAATAACAATTTGAAGCAGTTTAGAAATAGGTTTGTGTTTAGCTGCTGAGATCCCGGACGGAGGGTCCGGTGGATTTTGATGAGTGTGTAATTGATTGGAATTTTAGAAGTCTATTTTGAACCTTTGCAGGTTTTGGGTTAGATCAAAGGTAGCCGTTATCTTGCGAATTTTCGATAAAATTGGGATAAAAATGAGGTTTTGGACTTATTGGCAAGTATATAAGAGTATGATAAATTTGAGATTTGTATATGGATGAATTTCCAAAAGTGGGAATTATTTGTATTTGATTGGCATGAGTTTGAATATGATGGTTATAAGAAAAAGAAAAGAAAGAAAGAAAAAAATTATACCAGATTTTGGGACAGTTTGATAGTCTAGGTTTCCAACGCGTTCGTTTGTTAAGATGGATGTTATCGGATGTCGGATCCGTTTGCGCTTGTCTTTCGATTATTCGATTTGCTTCCGCTTTCACGTTATTCTGTTTCTGTATTTTGTGATTCGATTCCGCTTCATTTTTCGTTTCGTGTTATCGAATACTTTGATTTTCCATTCGAAATTTTAATGCGAAATTTCCGTTTTCATTCGCTTTCGTCTCCTTCGCTTTTTGTTTTCCGGTTGGGATCCGGTTTTCGGATCGGGTCCCAACATTTATGGTATCAAAGCCCAGTATTATGATCATACTTGGGCAATATGGTTATTAAGAATGAATTTAGTGATTGTTTGAGTGAGGTTAAGAACTTTGATTGATTTTAGTTGTGTGTTAATGAACTTGAGATTTGAAGTTCACGATGGCAATTTGATTTTGTACATGCAATTATGAGATAAGATTAAGGAACGAAATATGTACGGAGGATCCATTAGTTAAACTGAAATGATTATTGGTCCTTATTGGGTTTCTTAAACAATGGGACCATATGACTTGTGAAAATTTGTTAAAAAATGTTTGATTTGAGGAGATAGGCATTTGACACAAGAAGTGAATAAGTGCAAATAAGTTGAGAAATTTGTGTGATCAAGGAAAAGTTATTGATTATGAGCTTTTGGAAAGGAATTAGATCAAAGAATGTGTTACTTGATGATTTACTACGTATAAATTTCGAGGACGAAATTCATTTAAGAGGGGGAGAAATGTTGGACCCCGATTTTTAAGTAAAATTTGGAAATAATCAGTGAAATTAAATGAGTGGTTTTATATATATATTGTGAAATAAAAGTAATTATGCTTTGAGAAAATTCATAAGAAAAGAATGATTTTGATTTTGATACCTTTGAGTTTTGAGTAGATTGGTATGGTTTATGAAATTAAGTGGATGAGTTGATTGAAATGAAGTTAAATAGCAAGAATTAAAAAAAATTGTGAAAATTTGAAGAATTTAAAAAGTTTGACTTTGGGGATGAATAGTGATAAAATGTTGACTTAAGAGTTGACTTTTTGTTTGAGGCAAAATTTGAGAAAATTGTCTTCTGGAAACTTGTAGTTTATGTTAAGAGCTTTCTGTTGCCATAAAGTTTACAATGTTTCTATATCGGGAGTGAAAGTTATGATCAGTCAAAGTTTAAGTGTGTTATTGGTTGACTTATGTTATGACTAAAGCTTTGACTGAAAAATTGACTTCCTTAGAGGTCAAATTGATTTTTATGTCCTTCATAGAAGTTGTAGGTGACTTTCTGATCTTCGCCGTGATATAAAGTATGAGGTGTTCGGAATTTGGAGTTGAAAGATATAAAATTTCAAAGTTAAATATTGTTTAGGTTTACATTAAATTGGGGCAGAACATTTGATTGGCTTTTTGACCTCTTTAGAGACAAAATTGATCTTTGAGTTCTACATGGAAGTTGTAGATCTTTCTTCAAGCTTTCCATAGAGACCAAATTTGTCAAATTTAGAGTTTGGGAACAAAAGATATGATTTGAAATTTTTGAAAGTTTCTTGCAGATTCAGATTTTATCCTTAGACGTGGCCACGCCTAGTCTCTAAGTTTCTTAGACGTGCCCAAGCCTAATCGCTAAATGTCCTCCTCTCGCTCTTTTGCTTATAACTTTTTCGTTTGATATCCGATTGAGTTGATTCTGGAAGCGTTGGATTCCTAAGACAGTGAATTTCATTTTTATGAGAAATTTGTGAATTTTTTAGATTTAATTGAGATTGATTAAATTAATCAAAGTGAGTCGGGAAATTTTTCGAATATAGTTCAGTATTTTGAGAAATTTGGGATCTGTAGAGATCCGATTGAAGTGATTCTTAAGGCGAAATCAAGTTAAGACATGGGGCTACAAGTCATATGAAGAAAGTAAAGTTCAATTTTGCCCCTAAGATTTTTAAATTATGAATGGAAGTTCGGATTCGTGTGCAGTCTTGGATTAGGAACATTTGAAAGTATTTTGAGTATAACTTTTGCTCTAGAAATCGAAATGATGTGATTCTTGTTTTGAATTAAACTAGAGACATAGAGCTACAATTGTTATGAAGACATCAAATGCCAATTTTGGGATTAAGAATGTAAATTTCTGGATGGAAATAACGTGCTGGAAAATGTGTTAGAATATGAATATACCTGAAATGTTTTGAGCATAACTTTTGATATAGTGCTTCGAATTGGATGATTCTTGTGGCATTATGAAATTAAGACATAGAGGAACATTTCTCTAGAAGGAAGTTTTGACAAATTCCTTCAAATTGATAGTGCGAATCAGATCCGTAATTAAGTATGAAGTAAAGCAAGTATTAGGGGCATTTTGGTCATCTAACTATCATTTAATGACATGGCCTCTTAACACAAAAGGAGATGTCGTTTTAAGCAATATAAAGCCACGAAGCTGGCTGGAAAATCAGAACAAAGGAAAGAAGAATAAGGAGAAGAGAAGGGAGGAGAACTTTCGGCTATGGGAGAAAAGAAGGAGAAAATGCTAGATTTCGATTTTCAAGGGTCTTCAAGTAAGAGTTTTGAGTAGCTTCCAAGGGAAAAAGGAGGAAGGAGGTAAAAGCTTTCAAATGGAACCAAGAAATTTCGAAAATGGAGAAGAAAAGAGGTAAGGGAAAAATTTGGACTTTGTATTTTTGATGAAATTTTAGTTTAGAAATATGGAAATCAACTTGGGTTTGTGATTTATGAAGCTAAGTTTGATGTATATGCCTTAGGTTGTGTTTAATTTTGGATGGAAAATTAATTAAGGTTTAGGCTTAAATGTGTGTTTGAGGATTTTGTAAAATTTTGGTGTAGAATTATAGATAATAATATGAGATTGTGAAATATGAAATTAGTTTTGAAGAATTTGTGAATTATGAGATTGAATTTGGATGAATTGGTTTAGGCCAATTTTGAAAATTGGGGTTTATGAAAATTGGAGATTTAGATAGCTTGAATATGTGAGGAATTAATGTTTGCTAAGCTCAATTTGAGAAATTAAGTTAAATATGATATTGAATTTGAGTGAATCGGTTTAGGTTAAATTTGGAATTTGGGGATTTTAGAAATTGGTGATTTAAATATCTTGGAATTATTATGAATTGATAAATTATGACATCAATTTTAAGGATTAAGTTATTTATGAGGTTGAATTTTGATGAAATTGCTTTAGGGAATGTTAAATTGGAAGGAAGAAAGGAGAAATGGCCAAATTGAAGCTTGAAACAAGTTTCTAGCATCAATTCGAGGTGGGTAGTACGTTTATTTATTGAATTTTAAGTATAAGCATGTAATTTGAAAAATCAAGAAGAAAAGCTTTGAAAAATTATTGTTTATGTAAATGTTTGAAAGATTATGATTTCAAAGGATTAAATTTCTTATTTTATAAATGATTTTAAGAAATTACAAGATTGAAGAAATTTATGGTTTTTGAATTTTTAGATAAATTTGAAAAGTGGGCATTATGAATATGAATATGTTTGAGTTATGTTTTAAAGAAATACATTGCATTCATATTTATGATTTAGATTGATACGTGATCAAATGGATGAATTTGGACTGAATGTGGATTGCTATATGATTTCATGCTTGGATATGTGGTTGAGATATGAAAATATGAAAATCAAGATTTTTGAAAAGTGTCTTCGGACAATTTGAATTTCCTTTTCGCTTATGTGTTATGTGGGTTTGGTTAGGTCCCTTGTGAGTCAGTGCACTGTCTCTATTTGTTTAAAGCCTTCTCCCGGCTGCCCGCTAGTGGCATAAAAGCTCCGATTTCGGACTCCCTTCACGGCTACACTGGATCGCTATGCGAGAAAGTGTAGTACGTTCTGTTCACGGTTGCACAGGACCGCTATGCGAAAATGTGCAGTACGTTCTGTTTGGACCGAACCAGACCATTTGATGTGTTTTGTGTGTTTCGTTCTGTTTATAAATGCGTTGCATTGCATCATCTTAAAAACAAAATGTGAAAATTTTGAGAAATAACTTATGGTGGTTTTTCAACTGAAGAGTGATTGCATTTGTTTTGGCAATATTTTGAAAAGTGTGAAAAATAAGAAATTTGCCAAATTTCTAATGTGAAATGTCGGAAATAAATGGTAAAGTTTTTCTAAATATGATTTCGCTTATTTGTCAATATATAAACATATTATCCACGAGCTATTTTAGCTCACCCCCTTTCATCCCTATCTCCAGGTATTCGAGTGGGAGATCGGATGAAAGACTGTCAGGACACCAGTTCGATTTGTGTATGTTTTTGTATCTTGAGTAGTTTGGATCTTTGTATAAGTTTGTAAATGGCTTGAAAAGCCATTAAGGATTTGTAAGAAATTAAATTATGATGTGTATGAAATTATTGAAATTGTATAAGAAATTGTGTTATGGAAATGGATTTATATGCAGTTCATGGATTATGGGATTTGCTTATGAATAGAATTTGTGTTATGTTTGGATATGAACTATGAAAAGATATGAATGTGATTTGAATATGATTGATTTCTAATTATGATTTGTATATTGACTTGAAGAATTCATAGTCTTTGGATATGTAGAATGTGTTTTGAATATGGATTGAAGACTGAAATGAGTCGGACATGAATAACAATTTGAAGCAGTTTAGAAATAGGTTTGTGTTTAGCTGCTGAGATCCCGGATGGAGGGTCCGGTGGATTTTGATGAGTGTGTAATTGATTGGAATTTTAGAAGTCTATTTTGAACCTTTGCAGGTTTTGGGTTAGATCAAAGGTAGCCGTTATGCTGCTGAATTTTCGATAAAATTGGGATAAAAAATGAGGTTTTGGACTTATTGGCAAGTATATAAGAGTATGATAAATTTGAGATTTGTATATGGATGAATTTCCAAAAGTGGGAATTATTTGTATTTGATTGGCATGAGTTTGAATATGATGGTTATAAGAAAAAGAAAAGAAAGAAAGAAAAAAATTATACCGAATTTTGGGACAGTTTGATAGTCTAGGTTTCCAACGCGTTCGTTTGTTAAGATGGATGTTATCGGATGTCGGATCCGTTTGCGCTTGTCTTTCGATTATTCGATTTGCTTCCGCTTTCACGTTATTCTGTTTCTGTATTTTGTGATTCGATTCCGCTTCATTTTTCGTTTCGTGTTATCGAATACTTTGATTTTCCATTCGAAATTTCAATGCGAAATTTTTGTTTTCATTCGCTTTCATCTCCTTCGCTTTTTGTTTTCCGGTTGGGATCTGGTTTTCGGATCGGGTCCCAACATTTATAGTATCAAAGCCCAGTATTATGATCATACTTGGGCAATATGGTTATTAAGAATGAATTTAGTGATTGTTTGAGTGAGGTTAAGAACTTTGATTGATTTTAGGTGTGTGTTAATGAACTTGAGATTTGAAGTTCACGATGGCAATTTGATTTTGTACATGCAATTATGAGATAAGATTAAGGAACGAAATATGTACGGAGGATCCATTAGTTAAACTGAAATGATTATTGGTCCTTATTGGGTTTCTTAAACAATGGGACCATATGACTTGTAAAAATTTGTTAAAAAATGTTTGATTTGAGGAGATAGGCATTTGACACAAGAAGTGAATAAGTGAAAATAAGTTGAGAAATTTGTGTGATCAAGGAAAAGTTATTGATTATGAGCTTTTGGAAAGCAATTAGATCAAAGAATGTGTTACTTGATGATTTACTACGTATAAATTTCGAGGACGAAATTCATTTAAGAGGGGGAGAAATGTTGGACCCCGATTTTTAAGTGAAATTTGGAAATAATCAGTAAAATTAAATGAGTGGTTTTATATATATATTGTGAAATAAAAGTAATTATGCTTTGAGAAAATTCATAAGAAAAGAATGATTTTGATTTTGATACCTTTGAGTTTTGAGTAGATTGGTATGGTTTATGAAATTAAGTGGATGAGTTGATTGAAATGAAGTTAAATAGCAAGAATTAAAAAAAATTGTGAAAATTTGAAGAATTTAAAAAGTTTGACTTTGGGGATGAATAGTGATAAAATGTTGACTTAAGAGTTGACTTTTTGTTTGAGGCAAAATTTGAGAAAATTGTCTTCTGGAAACTTGTAGTTTATGTTAAGAGCTTTCTGTTGCCATAAAGTTTACAATGTTTCTATATCGGGAGTGAAAGTTATGATCAGTCAAAGTTTAAGTTTGTTATCGGTTGACTTATGTTATGACTAAAGCTTTGACTGAAAAATTGAATTCCTTAGAGGTCAAATTGATTTTTATGTCCTTCATAGAAGTTGTAGGTGACTTTCTGATCTTCGCAGTGATATAAAGTATGAGGTGTTCGGAATTTGGAGTTGAAAGATATAAAATTTCAAAGTTAAATATTGTTTAGGTTTACATTAAATTGGGGCATAACATTTGATTGGCTTTTTGACCTCTTTAGAGACAAAATTGATCTTTGAGTTCTACATGGAAGTTGTAGATCTTTCTTCAAGCTTTCCATAGAGACCAAATTTGTCAAATTTAGAGTTTGGGAGCAAAAGATATGATTTGAAATTTTTGAAAGTTTCTTGCAGATTCAGATTTTATCCTTAGACGTGGCCACGCCTAGTCTCTAAGTTTCTTAGACGTGCCCACGCCTAATCGCTAAATGTCCTCCTCTCGCTCTTTTGTTTATAACTTTTTCGTTTGATATCCGATTGAGTTGATTCTGGAAGCGTTGGATTCCTAAGACAGTGAATTTCATTTTTATGAGAAATTTGTGAATTTTTTAGATTTAATTGAGATTGATTAAATTAATCAAAGTGAGTCGGGAAATTTTTCGAATATAGTTCAGTATTTTGAGAAATTTGGGATCTGTAGAGATCCGATTGAAGTGATTCTTGAGGCGAAATCAAGTTAAGACATGGGGCTACAAGTCATATGAAGAAAGTAAAGTTCAATTTTGCCCCTAAGATTTTTAAATTATGAATGGAAGTTCGGATTCGTGTGCAGTCTTGAATTAGGAACATTTGAAAGTATTTTGAGTATAACTTTTGCTCTAGAAATCGAAATGATGTGATTCTTGTTTTGAATTAAACTAGAGACATAGAGCTACAATTGTTATGAAGACATCAAATGTCAATTTTGGGATTAAGAATGTAAATTTCTAGATTGAAATAACGTGCTGGAAAATGTGTTAGAATATGAATATACCTGAAATGTTTTGAGCATAACTTTTGATATAGTGCTTCGAATTGGATGATTCTTGTGGCATTATGAAATTAAGACATAGAGGAACATTTCTCTAGAAGGAAGTTTTGACAAATTCCTTCAAATTGATAGTGCGAATCAGATCCGTAATTAAGTATGAAGTAAAGCAAGTATTAGGGGCATTTTGGTCATCTAACTATCATTTAATGACATGGCCTCTTAACACAAAAGGAGATGTCGTTTTAAGCAATATAAAGCCACGAAGTTGGCTGGAAAATCAGAACAAAGGAAAGAAGAATAAGGAGAAGAGAAGGGAGGAGAACTTTCGGCCATGGGAGAAAAGAAGGAGAAAATGCTAGATTTCGATTTTCAAGGGTCTTCAAGTAAGAGTTTTGAGTAGCTTCCAAGGGAAAAAGGAGGAAGGAGGTAAAAGCTTTCAAATGGAACCAAGAAATTTCGAAAATGGAGAAGAAAAGAGGTAAGGGAAAAATTTGGACTTTGTATTTTTGATGAAATTTTAGTTTAGAAATATGGAAATCAACATGGGTTTGTGATTTATGAAGCTAAGTTTGATGTATATGCCTTAGGTTGTGTTTAATTTTGGATGGAAAATTAATTAAGGTTTAGGCTTAAATGTGTGTTTGAGGATTTTGTAAAATTTTGGTTAGATAATAATATGAGTTTGTGAAATATGAAATTAGTTTTGAAGAATTTGTGAATTATGAGATTGAATTTGGATGAATTGGTTTAGGCCAATTTTGAAAATTGGGGTTTTTGAAAATTGGAGATTTAGATAGCTTGAATATGTGAGGAATTAATGTTTGCTAAGCTCAATTTGAGAAATTAAGTTAAATATGATATTGAATTTGAGTGAATCAGTTTAGGTTAAATTTGGAATTTGGGGATTTTAGAAATTGGTGATTTAAATATCTTGGAATTAGTATGAATTGATAAATTATGACATCAATTTTAAGGATTAAGTTATTTATGAGGTTGAATTTTGATGAAATTGCTTTAGGGAATGTTAAATTGGAAGGAAGAAAGGAGAAATGGCCAAATTGAAGCTTGAAACAAGTTTCTAGCATCAATTCGAAAGGGTAGTACGTTTATTTATTGAATTTTAAGTATAAGCATGTAATTTGAAAATCAAGAAGAAAAGCTTTGAAAAATTATTGTTTATATAAATGTTTGAAAGATTATGATTTCAAAGGATTAAATTTCTTATTTTATAAATGATTTTAAGAAATTACAAGATTGAAGAAATTTATGGTTTTTGAATTTTTAGATAAATTTGAAAAGTGGGCATTATGAATATGAATATGTTTGAGTTATGTTTTAAAGAAATACATTGCATTCATATTTATGATTTAGATTGATACGTGATCAAATGGATGAATTTGGATTGAATGTGGATTGCTATATGATTTCATGCTTGGATATGTGGTTGAGATATGAAAATATGAAAATCAAGATTTTTGAAAAGTGTCTTCGGGCAATTTGAATTTCCTTTTTGCTTATGTGTTATGTGGGTTTGGTTAGGTCCCTTGTGAGTCAGTGCACTCTCTCTATTTGTTTAAAGCCTTCTCTCCGGCTGCCCGCTAGTGGCATAGGAGCTCCGATTTTGGACTCCCTTCACGGCTACACTGGATCGCTATGCGAGAAAGTGTAGTACGTTCTGTTCACGGTTGCACAGGACCGCTATGCGAAAATGTGCAGTACGTTCTGTTTGGACCGAACCAGACCATTTGATGTGTTTTGTGTGTTTCGTTCTGTTTATAAATGCGTTGCATTGCATCATCTTAAAAACAAAATGTGAAAATTTTGAGAAATAACTTATGGTGGTTTTTCAACTGAAGAGTGATTGCATTTGTTTTGGCAATATTTTGAAAAGTGTGAAAATAAGAAATTTGCCAAATTTCTAATGTGAAATTTCAAAATAAATGGTAAAGTTTTTCTAAATATGATTTCGCTTATTTGTCAATATATAAACATATTATCCATGAGCTATTTTAGCTCACCCCCTTCATCCCCATCTCCGGTATTCGAGTGGGAGATCGGATGAAAGACCGTCGAGACACCGATTCGATTTGTGTATGTTTTTGTATCTTGAGTAGTTTGGATCTTTGTATAAGTTTGTAAATGGCTTGAAAAGCCATTAAGGAATTGTAAGAAATTAAATTATGATGTGTATGAAATTATTGAAATTGTATATTGTGTTATGGAAATGGATTTATATCGGTTCATGGATTATGGGATTTGTTTATGAATAGAATTTGGGTTATGTTTGGATATGAACTATGAAAAGATATGAATGTGATTTGAATATGATTGATTTCTAATTATGATTTGTATATTGACTTGAAGAATTCATAGTCTTTGGATATGTAGAATGTGTTTTGAATATGGATTGAAAACTGAAATGAGTCGGACATGAATAACAATTTGAAGCAGTTTAGAAATAGGTTTGTGTTTAGCTGCTGAGATCCCGGACGGAGGGTCCGGTGGATTTTGATGAGTGTGTAATTGATTGGAATTTTAGAAGTGTATTTTGAACCTTTGCAGGTTTTGGGTTAGGTCAAAGGTAGCCGTTATGCTACCGAATTTTCGATAAAATTGGGATAAAAAATGAGGTTTTGGACTTATTGGCAAGTATATAAGAGTATGATAAATTTGAGATTTGTATATGGATGAATTTCCAAAAGTGGGAATTATTTGTATTTGATTGGCATGAGTTTGAATATGATGGTTATAAGAAAAAGAAAAAAAAATTATACCGGATTTTGGGACAGTTTGATAGTCTAGGTTTTCAACGCGTTCGTTTGTTAAGATGGATGTTATCGGATGTCGGATCCGTTTGCGCTTGTCTTTCGATTATTCGATTTGCTTCCGCTTTCACGCTATTCTATTTCCGTATTTTGCGATTCGATTCTGCTTCGTTTTCGTTTCGTGTTATCGAATACTTTGATTTTCTATTCGAAATTTCGATGCGAAATTTCCGTTTTCATTCGCTTTCTTCTCCTTCGCTTTTCGTTTTCCAGTTGGGATCCGGTTTCCGGATCGGGTCCCAACATCTTTTCCATTTTATATCAAAGACTTCTAAATGTATGAAGGTTAGAATAATCCATTAACTTTCTATTCACATCTCCGTCTGTATCTTCAACTTACTTGCAGTTTATAGAATATGATTCCCCATATAATAGGCAATATTGGTTGCTTCTGTACAAAAGGCCTTATCTAGGTTTGTAATTCTCAATATTACTTTTGTTCTTTCTAACAAAGTTTTGTTCATCCACATTACCACTCTATTTATTTTAGGAGTATGTACAACAATAAATTTTATTTTGATGCCTTCTTACTAACAAAATGGATCAAATTCATTGTCATTATGTTCTCTTATATTATATGTCCTTAAATATTGGATCTTTTTATGATAATCAAGTTTACAGGTGCTTTGAAAACTTTGAAGTGTGAGAATACATATGCTTTTCTCTGGATATAGTACATGTAACACCTCCTGGAATAATGATCAATGACATAAAATAATTTGCTCCTCCCAAGGGTGGGAATACGTATTCTTTTCTCTTGATATATATATAGTACACCTAACACGTCCTGGAATAATGATCAATGAAGGAGGAAAAAGTACTTTGCTCCTCGAAAGGGTAGAACTTATACTTATTCCACATCAATTAAACCAACTAAAGATCGACCTTGCTACTTGAATTTGATGTGTTAATTTTTACATGATATTGCTTACTTGTAACACAATACACAAAAAGGAAAGTGATACCTCTATAAGCCCAAGGAGTAACTTTTGCTTACTAAGGATTTACCTTTCTTATTTTGATATATGTTTAATTTTTTATGTCATAATATTAAAGTTCTTCCACTTGGATTGCTTGAAGCAACTAATGCTTTTGTTTCCAATAATGTCTCTTCGTTTAACTTGTGCATATTTGCACAAATGTTTTCCCCTTTCATAAGCATATATGCATCTCAAATTACCTTGAAAATCTTATTGACAATTTTTATTTTGCTTTAAAGATCATCTAGTTTTCCTAGAGAATAAATTCTTCTTTTAAGCCCTCATGTGTCATACTTCATGAATAGTATAAATTGTACCATCCTACATCTTCAACTTGAAGGTTCCAAAACTAATAAATTTTTTAAGATAATTGTTGTAATTGTACATAGATCCTTCTGAGATACGTTCATATGGATGGAATCATTCTCTTTTAGAGTTTATGTGAAAAGTAGCTCCTAAGTTGAAGAGCCATGTATCAAGTAATGACTTCTTTCTTTCAATTGTTATTACTTCTTTATAATACATGCTATCATATCAAATGCTTACAAAAGTTCCTTAAAGACTAAAGTGTTTCTCACTTAAATTCTAAAAATCCTTTTAAATTGACCTTTCTTGCCACAATTATAGCATTTAAATGCTTCTTACTTCTTGATTATGATCTATTATGATTTTGGCTCCTACTTGAGCTACGTTTTGATAGTTTCTCTCTTATCATTGATAAGACTTTAACTTGATGTGCACTAGACTGCCTATCTTCCTTATTCTTGCACTAACTTTCTTTGTCTAAAATTATGGCCATAAATTCATCGAAAACTAGGTAGTGTGTGAGAATATTAATAGTTAATTTGATGATAAGTTGATAATATAATTTTGAAGTAGAAATTTGATACATTCATGTAACTTTATTTCTATAATCCAACAAGATGAGTTGAGAGAATATAGTAGTTAATAATGCACTCGATCATCGAAGTTGATTATGATATGTAAAGAGTATAAAATTTTCTCTTATAGAAAATTTTATTATAGAGTGACTTGACCTCGTATAACTTTTTGAGATGATTTCATATCAAATTTGTTATTTTCTCTAATATGCTTGACAATTCAAGTCTATTTCATTATATTTGGTATTATTAGTGAAGTCCATCAACCTTCCACTAATGGATGCAAGGAAATTATGTTTTGTAAGGGTAGCTTTTATCTTTAACTTTCATAATAAAAATATTTCTATTGAACTTCTTATTCTTCTATTTTGAGTTAATAAGGATAACTCTCACTATTTCATGTAAATAATAATTGTATAAATGAATAGTACTCAGTACTTTCAGAGAATGAATAAAATCTAACTTAATTTTTGATATGGGCAACCACAAAAAATACGATACTTACAAATTAGACTTTGATACCCCTTATTGGAATGAATAATTGGATAGAGTAAGATTGTAGCCAAATTAAGACCGGAAGAAATAGGACACACAAAATATTATTATAATAAAGTTAGGAGTTATAATACAAACACTCCTTCATTATAAGTTTTGAATATTCATTTAATAAGGATAAGCTTTAAAGCAACTGATAAAGTAGCTTCTTTATGACCAGAAGGTCCCAAGTTCATGTCACAGAAATAGCCTCTTTGTAAAAATACAAAGATAAGGTTACATATATTATGACTCTCCCTAAATCTCCATTATGTACTGAGTATGTTAACTTTTGACTTTGACTTTTTAATATTAATTTATTACTTAGAATATTAAGATTGGAATCCTTATAAGTTATACTTTTTAATGCTTAAATTTGTTTCTTTATATACGAAATAAAAAGATAGATGGGTATTATAGGTAAATAAAAGTAATTATAATCACACTTTTTAATTTGTTATAATTATAAAATATTTTAATATTTAACGTTTTACTATAAATTACTTGTCTTTATATAAATATTTTATGAATAATATATAAAGTTTTAATCTAAATAATATCTATGAATATTATAAATAATATCTAAAATCTTCTGACAGTAGACTTATGAACACAAAATCTTATAGGCATTATATACTTATCTAGTTATAGTTTTATAAATATATATACATTCCAAACTAGTATATATTTGTATCGTGATTTTATGTCAAAACACAACTTTTAAACAACACTTGAAGGGAAGCAGAGAGAAATGCTCCTCCTATGAGTGCTGCAGCCATAATTCTTTACTACTTGAAATGGAATTGTTGATCTAAAACAACAAAGAAAGCAAGTTGATGAGTTCGGATTGCGTTGAGTAATGTGGTATTGTTGTATGATTTTTTGTGGAAGATGTATGTTAGTTGTATGATTGATATATAATACATTCTTAAGTTGACTTCAAGTCTTTCTAAAGTCTATACAAGGTCTTCTTCCCCTTAATAGGCAGGAAATTTCCTCCTTGAAAAAGGTGGCACAAATTTGGATAACGTGACCGTTGATTTGTGATTGTGAAAGGTTGTGTAAAAAAGTTGTTGCAATGGGGCCTGGAATTTCAGGCAGGTCCCATCTCTCCAAGGGAAATTAATCGGAGTCTCATTACGCATCAATTATTATATTAGGAAACAATAATGTTGGAGTTTCATTCCAAAGGCAGAGTTGGTTAAAAAGATTCTGAGACTATAAATTATTTTATTCTTTCCCCAATTTCTCCTCACTTTCTAGTCATGGCGGACCAAAACACGGCGATTGCACCTAATGTCAAAAGCATGACTCAGAAGACTTCAAATTCTGCAATAAAATAGATCTAAAATCTACTTTCTACTCATCTACAGTATTGGGGCGGTTTTGCTCATCCCGTGGGCGATTAGAGTGGTTTTGCTATTAAAATACCAATCATGCAAAAGTGAACAGTGTTTTAACATTGTTTTCAAGTATGCATAGGGTGTGGTCCAAGTATTTCTCTTTACATTACATTTAAAAATGATACGATTATTATATTTTATAGGTGATGTGATTAGTCTTGGTCTTGTTATATAAGATATAATAATAAGTCTGAAATAAAAGTTTATAATATTTTCAAAAATTTAAATAAAATTTTGTTTCTGTATATCACATTACACTATAATATTTTTAAAACTTATTAGTAACAATCAAAACTATAATAGAATCATATTTTATTAATTCTTAATATCTAGACTATCAATTTAATTTAAGTGATATCAATTTAACTTGAGGCATTGATATCTAGACTATCAATCTTTTTATTCAAAGTGTAATAAATATTATTTTAGTAATATTAAAGCACAAAGTAATATAAAGAATAATGATAAAATGTAAATCCTTTATATAATATTGAGGTGCATATAAATGACATGCTATTAGAGACTTTTTTAATGGAAAGGATAATACGGTAATATATGATTTCAAGCACTTTTACCCTACCATGATTTTAGTTTTAGTGAAATGGAGATTACCTTTTGGTTATCCTTGATTTTATTTTTATTGAAGTGGAATTTAACGTAATACTATGAGCATAATCATATGAACACATCGCAAAGTGAGAAATTTACTCAAATAAAGACCACATCCAAAGACATAATTAAGCACAAGATAAGACACAAAGTTAACTGAAAAAAGATGTAAAAATATGCGTCAAGCAAAGTAACGCGACATAGTTATCGATACGGAAACATGAAGATAAGATGAAAGCCTATGTTGATCAAGATGTTCTACTCGGACAGGTCTTATTTGTTGCACAAGCTTTCAGAAGACTTCTTTCACAGAGACTAATTTGGGGGACGTCTCAGAGTGCCAACTAATTCCTTAGGATACTCAGAATTCAGCACTTTAGGTACTGGTCTTCTCCGAAGATAAGCAGACGGATAAAGTAGGTGAACATAATCCTGTTTTAGTTTTTCTCGCAAAAGAAGCCGGCCGTTAAGCTTCTCCAAGGTTACCCGTAGCCCCTCTGACCTGATTGGTAGTATGATGAGCATGAAGAGAACTATACATCGGGCTACTGTCGGAATTGCCATGTAACAGCCTCGGATATAGTCGGCAAATCTTAGAATCAGAAATCGCCCAAAGCAGCTTAGCAAAGGAAAAGTCACCTGAAAGAAATTTATGAGAAAGTGATAAGCTGGTTGCTAGAGATTTGACAGTTGGACACAACTTACACAGAAACCGAGTAATTAAACAATCTCATCCACAAATCGCTCCCTATATGATTAGGCAGGTACATTGAGAAGATAGAAAGAGAAGATTACATGGGACAAATTGATAAGAGTACAATTTAAAGATGTAAAATAAATAAATATATTAAAAATCAAGGCTTAGATTCAACTTATAAATAATATCAAAATAAAATTTTCTTTAGACTTTAAATTAAAAAATGTTTTCCACCTAACCACTGTGTTGCCATCAATTTAGGAGTTTTCCTTTGCCAATATTAGAAGGTTAGTTTTCATTTTTTTAATGTTCTTATTCTTATTAATTTGGGGTTTTTCCTTAGATTATGATGATAATATTTTTACCGCTGAATATTTAACTTGACTCGATAAAATAAAAGTTTAAAAAAATCCAATTGGTTCAGCCGGATTCTGGTGGAACTGTATGTTGCCGTTTGGATCTATGGAGTTGACTGCTTTATGTGGAAGCTTCAACGTAAAGATCCCTGCAAAACAAAGAAGGCACGTCGGGGGTTATGTCCCGATTAGCCCCTCCGATGCTCAAGTTAATCTTTTGGTGAAGTTGGGATCAATGTAAGCAGAGAAGACTAGGGTTTGTGATTACGTACCCCTGTTATGATGAAATCATACCTTATATATGGGATGGAAGCTAGGGCTAGGTCTTTACGTAGACTTCTACTTCTGCATGGAAGGTTTTCTCCCACTAATGGGCCATGGATGTGTGGATCAGGCCCGGGTTAACCAATGGGTGTGAGATCCGTCTTTAGGAGATCGACTAATCAGCCTGTGGATTGTTAGGATTGGGTTCGGGCCCAATTCGACCGACCCGACCATAAGCCCCCTACTCCTCGAGCTTGAGCAAGGAGAAGGGTCGAAGGAGTATACTAGTATCCTGTCACTCGCCCGTGGGACAGCTCGGGGTTGGTCCGATCAGTCGGGTATTGGCGTTGTAGCTCGTCTACAAGACAGCTCGTAGTAGGCTCGATTGGTCGGGCGGTGATGTATAGCGTGTGATTACTCGTATCGGGAGACGTTTATTGTATGATAGCTAGGACTGAGGTAGGTCGGTCGTTAGGATGCTGCGTGAGGTCGTTCGCATCGAGATTGATCGATCGGTCGGGTGTCTTGATTGATCGGCATCTATTGTTGCGAGACAGCCTGTAATGGGATTGGTCGACTGAGTGTCCCAATTGGTTGGCATTTGCGCTTATTGCACGATAGCTTGCGCCAGAGTAGGTCGGAGGGTCATCATTAGCGGGCGCGTGAAAGTACTTGGGGCATTTATTGTTTGACGGCGCGTGCCCTCTGACAGCTTTTCAGAATCTGAAGCGTATCGTCATTGTAACCGTTGTGCAGTTGTCCCGTTTGTCTTTTCAACCGTCGCGCCGCTCCAATTTTTGAACAACCCTAATTTATCTCTGCTCGGATCCCGCCACGTGTTTGAGCTCGACTCGGATCTTCTCCACGCGTCAGTCGTTGGTTGGAAAACTTGTTCCTCTGTTCCTCTATATATGTTATGGGCCGATGAATTGCAGATTTTCTTCACGCTTTTGCTCTCCGGCTTTATTTGTATCTTCCTGCTCACAGCCTCCGGAGCTTTCCTCCAACTGCCGCACAAATTTCTAACTTCCTATCACTAAATAGGTACGTCATTTTTCCTTACTTCCTCTTCTAAATTTCCTCTTGATGAGCATGTCATCCACCGGTTCTCGAAGTGGGGTTTGTCCAAGGGATGATGGTTCCGAGAGGGCATCTGAAGCTGTGGCTGAGGCGATGGTGATGTCGAGATTGGGAGATGTCGAAGAGATCTCGACAAGAGAGCGGAAAGATGGGCTGGTCGTAAGGGAGCTGCCCAAAGGCAAATCGAGGATGTCCGCGGCGGAGTTGAGTCGATCGATTCTTAGGAATGGTATCCCTCGGTCCTGGGAGCCTAGGCTGGCCTCGGGGAATGAAAGAATCGATAGCAGCACAAGTGGGTGGTTTTTCGTCTCTGAGAGTTTCTTCTCGGTCGGTGGCTTGAGACTTCCGTACGTCCCGATCGTTGATGAAGTGTGCGCAGATTATCAACTAAGGTCGAGCCAGATTCCTCCGAATGGGTGGAGGTTCATTAATGGCCTTGCTTTGTTGTGCCATCAGTTTGATTGTCTGCTTTCGGTCAACATCCTGCGCCACTTTTTAAGAATGAGCCAGAATCCAAGTTCTGGGGGTGAGATTCCTTCTTTGATGTACAAAGATGTCCGGTATCGCCCAGCCGGAACGGCTTTTAAAATTACTGGTTGGCGAACGAAATACTTCTTCGTGAAGCCTCCGGGATCTTCCTCCGAGTCCCAGCCGTGGAGGTTCACCCTAGCCGAGCGATGGAACGACTCGTCGAGCCTATTCCTTTCTAGGGAGGAGCGGGAGGTGGTTGGTCGTATAAAGGAACTCGGCCAATATAACTTCGCTCGGCTCATTTCGGGATACGGTGGGGGGGCCTCAGCCAACTCTTTTCTGATTGACCCCCCGCCATAAGTTAACGGGCTAGGAGAGGGAACCGCCCCGCCTGGTTGACCCCTCATGGTTGAGTTATTTTCCATGCTTGTAGATTTTGGTTCGATTTCTAACCTACTTTCGTTGTTCGTGCAGCCATGGTCAAAGTTCATGCTTTCACCGGCCCTCCCAAGTCTGCTAAGGGTAAGCGTAAGGTCGTCGGGCCTTCGGAGGCCAGAGGACAGGAGGATCGAGGAGAGGCCAGTTCGATGGTTGTTCGGCTTATTGCTTCCTAGCAGCGAAATGCTCCTCCTGTCGTCTCCGAGCCATCTGCGGCGCCTGCTGTGGTCTTCCCGCCTGGTGAGTGCCTGGTTGTTATCGAGGAAGAGGAGGAGAGTGATCGACCTCTGAAGAGGAGAAGGGGCGCTCAAGTAGCCGACCGATCTCCTCGTCCTTTAGACCGAAGCAAGGGGAAGGAGAAAGTGGAGGATCGTGCGGCCCCATCAGCCAAGGGTAAAGGGAAGAAGCAAACAGGGAGTGCTAACAAATGGGAGCCGGCGATTTGTCTTGATAGGACGGCCTCGATTGCTAACGTCGAAGTGGCTCTCCATATCGCTGAGAGAGTCATTCCTCCTTCGGACGAGGAGCGCTTTGACTCATTGAGTGTTGAGGAGTTGACGGGTCGTGCCATCCGCAATTTCGTAAGAGAGGTGGCTTTCGTTTTGTCTATCGTCGGTAGACGAGTTCTTTGGATCGGAGGTCCATTCTCTCCTTGAGCAGGTGGATGGTTTAAAGACCGAGCTCTCAGAGGCCAGAGAGGAAGGAGACTTCTCCCGGGCTCAGCTCTCTTCCTTTGATGAGGAGAAGAAACGTTGGGAAGAGGAGTGGCGTCCCGAGAGCTCACTCGCCGGAGAGGAGGAGAGGAGCGCCTTGAAAGCTCGACTCACCGCGGAGGAGGTTGAGAGGGTAAAGGCGATGGCGGCGAGGAACAAGCTGTCCGAGGAATGTGCGGTGCTGCAAGAGCAGCTGGAGTCGGAGAGAGTGCTTAAGGAAAAATTCCTCGAGGACTGTCATGCGGCGGTGAGTGGCCAGGCAAAAACCGAAGATACGCTGAGGAGGGTGCGATCAGGCGATCAGGCGATGGCAGAGGCAGTTCTTGCAGGAGGAGTGCTTGGAGTACTCATGTGACTTGGCCCTCATGATTATGAAGAATTGCTATGACGCCTGCGTCCCTGAGGGGTAGGACGGTCCTCCGTTCGAGGGATTTGCCGAGCCGATGCTTCCTACTGCCCTTGGCATCTCTCTAGAGGAAGTAAGGGAGAGAGCCATGGAGGACCGGCGGTCAGTCCCGGATGAGGAGCTGGACCTTAACTCGGCTGAGGGGGACGAGCTTTCTTGCGAGGATACTTCTCCGGCCGCTCCCTTGGACCCTTCTACCGTTTCGACCTTTCCACCTGCTTCCGAGGCTTCCCCTGGGCATCCGCCCACTTCTCCTTCTGTTGATTTTTGAAGCTTACCTGGTCGGGCTTGTGACCAGGGCAGATTCACATTAATGCAATCTTTACTTTTGCTTCTTTTTTCTGAAGTCATTTTCCGTATTTATGTTCTTTACTTTCGATGTATAGTGGAGTTTGATGAAGTTGCTCGTAGTCGACCAGCTTCGAGGTCGATGACTTATAGTAGAGTCCGAACCGAGGTCCCAAGGATCTCGTCTTGGCGACCGATCGATCGTAGTCGATCTGTGCTAATGGCGAGTGAGGGTCCCAAGGATCTTGTCTTGGCGACCCGACTGACCGTAGTTGATCTATTGAGATGCCGAGCGAGGCGAGCGAGGGTCCCAAGGATCTTGTCTTGGCGACCCGACCGACCATAGTCGACCTATGGAGATGCCGGGCGAGGCGAGCGAGGGTCCCAAGGATCTTGTCTTGGCGACCCGACCGACCGTAGCCGATCTATGGAGATGCCGAGCGATGGTTGATTGGATTTTTTACTCTTTGCCACATATAATGGAACTTTTTATTGCCAAGAAATATGAAAACCCCTTTATTGATGATAATGAGGGCGTGGGTCGTTAAAAAACCTGTCTGGCAGGGACAGGAAAAAGGTTCCCACATGTTGTATACAAAAACGGTAATAAGAAAAACTTAACTAAAATAAAACTTATTTATTGGTAGAACGCCTTTAAGTTTCGAGAGCTTCAAGGCCTTGGTAGAACCTTCCCTTTCGCATCGCGTAGGATGTAAGAACCATGCATGACTTGCTTAATCACTCGATAAGGTCCTTTCCACGTCTGTCCGAGCTTTCCAGGATGCTTCCCAGCTGCCTCGGCCTTTCGCAGGACGTACCCTCCTATCTTTACATTGCTCGGCTTTACCCTTCTGTTGTAGAATTTGGTCGCTTTTTGCCTGATTGCTTCCGAACGAGCAGCTGCCCTTTCTCTGTTCTCACTGAGGAGAACGAGTTCCGCTCTGCGGGCTTCAACATTTCGCTCTTCTTCATAACCCGACACCCTTTGATTATGCAATACCACTTCTACTGGAACCAAGGCTTCTGCCCCGAAGGTCATCCTGAACGGTGTTTCCCCTGTGGCTCCGCTCGGTGTGGTTCTGTACGCCCATAATACTTCGTCTAATTCTTCCACCCAAGTCCTTCGTCCGTCTAGGCACTTCTTGAGAGCACTCATTATTTTTTTGTTGGTATTCTCCGTAAGGCTGTTGCTCTGAGGGTGAGCTACTGAGGTTAACTGTAGTCTTATCTTGAGTCGGTCGCAGAAGTCTCTGAACTTATCGTTATCGAATTGTCGGCCATTGTCCGTAACTAGCACCATAGGCATCCCGAAGCGACATAGTATATTTTTCTTTACGAAACTTTCTACCTTCCCTTCGGTGATTGTAGCGACCGCCTCCGCTTCTATCCATTTAGTGAAGTACTCCACTGCCACTATCAGGAACTTCTTCTGTCCGAGACCGAGAGGGAAAGGCCCCAGTATATCCATTCCCCATTAAGCGAAAGGAATAGAATGACTCACGATTTGCATCCTCTCGGTTGGCTGATGAGATAGGCTGCTATTCTTCTGGCAAGCCTCACATCGGTCGACCTTCTCCTGGCAGTCCTTCCTCATTGTCGGCCAATAATATCCCTATCTGATAAGCCTATGGGCTAACATTCTACCTCCTACGTGGTTGCCACACATCCCTTCGTGGACTTCAGCTATTGCTTGCTCGGCTTCTTCTTCATTCAAGCATCGCAGCAGTGGCCAGTCATAAGATCGCTTGTATAGGGCGCCGTTAATGACCGTATATTTGGCCGCCTTTATTCTCAGTTTCTTGGCCTCCGATTCTTCTTCTGGCTATGTTCCCTCTAAAAGGTATCGTGTGATCGGTTCCGTCCAACTCGATCGACAGGTACTTACGTCGAGAACTTCCTTGGCTTTCTGAATGCTAGGCCGGTCTAGTCGCTCGACTAGAATGTTATTTTTGGCGTCTCGATCTGAGGCCATTTTGGAGAGCGCATCTGCTTTAGCATTTTGAACTCGTTCTATCCTGTTGATCGAGTACAGCTCGAAATTACTTAACTCCCGCTTTACCAGCTCCAAGTACTCAATCATGCTGTTCAACTTAGCTTCATACTGCCCAGTGACTTGGCCGACCACCACTTGGCTATCGCTATATATCTTTAGGTGCTTCACCTCCATCTCCTTAGCTAGTTGGAGGCCGGCTATCAGGGCCTCATATTCTGCCTCGTTATTGGAGGCCTTGAATTCTAGCCGAAGGGCGTATTCCACTTTTTCTTCCGTATACGGGTCGATTAATACCACTCCTGCTCCGCATCCTTCAGCGTTGGACGACCCATCAACGAACAAGCTCGAGCGAGGAACCGCCGTCCTTGATGGGGTTGGCTTATCTCTGCGATGAAGTCTGCCAACACCTGTGCCTTAATGGTCGTCCGAGGTTTGTATTGTATGTCGAACTCTCCCAGCTCTACCGCCCACTTTATTAGTCGACCCGAAGTTTCGGGCTTTTGAAGGCACTGCCTGAGGGGTTGGTTGGTCCATACCTCAATGGTATGACTTTGGAAGTAGGGTCTTAGCTTCCAGGCTGCTATTATCAAGGAGAGGGCTAGTTTCTCTATAGGCATGTATCGTGTTTCCGGTCCGATCAACACTTTGCTGACGTAATAGACAGGGTGTTGTTCGCTTCCCTCCGATCGAATAAGTACTGCGCTAATCGACCCCTCCGTAACTGCCAAGTATAAAATCAGATTCTCTCCCTCTACCGGGCTTTGCAGGATAAGCGGGCTAGACAAGTATTGCTTTAAGTGTTGAAAAGCTTTCTCGCATTCATCCGGCCATTGGAAATGGGTCACGTTCACTTTCCTCAAGATTTTGAAAAATGGGAGGCACTTGTCTGCCAATCTGGAAACGAACCTGCTTAGAGAGACTATCCGACCGGTCAATATCTGCACTTATTTTAAGCATTGCGGCGAGGGCATTTGGATGATGGCTTCGATATTCTCTGGATTAACCTCAATCCCCCGTTGAGTGATCATGAACCCCAGGAATTTCCCTGAAGCCACACCGAAGACGCACTTTTTCGGATTCAACTTCATCTGAAATCTGTTAAGGGTCTGGAAGACCTCTCTGAGGTCCCCCACATGTCCCGCGGCCGTCTTACTTTTGACCACCATATCATCTACATAAGCTTCAATAGATCGATCGATCTGTTTTTTGAAGACCTCCATGACAAGCCGCTGATAGGTCACCCCCGCGTTCTTCAAGCCAAAAGGCATTACTTGGTAGCAATATGTGCCTTGGTCGGTTATGAAGGCGGTCTTTTCTTCGTCTTCCAGACTCATTTGAATCTGATGATAGCCCGGGAAAGCATCCAGGAAGCTGAGAAGTTCATGCCCTGAGGTAGAGTCTACTAACTGGTCAATCTTGGGTAAAGGGAAATTGTCCTTTGGACATGCTTTGTTCAGGTCGGTGAAATCGATGCACATTCTCCACTTCCCGCTCTTCTTTTTCACTAAAACCACATTGGCGAGCCATTCAGGGTACTTGACTTCTCGAATGAACCCAGCCTCGAGTAATTTCTCTACTTCTTTCTCGATCACCCCCTGTCGCTCCTTGTTGTCCCATCGCTTCTTTTGTCTGATCGGCTTGTAATCGTGCCGAATACCAAGGGAATGTGATGCGACTGATCAAAAAATTCCAGGCATATTGCTCGGTACCCAAGCGAAAACCGATCTATTTTCCACCAAACAGTCTGTGATTTCTTTAACCAGGTCCTTTTGCAGCTCGGAACCTAGGTTTTTGAATTTAGAGGGGTCGGCTTCGTCTAGTACGACCCGCTGTGTTTCTTCCACTGGGTTCATTATATCCGTCTCCTCATCAGCTTTCACATCGAGAGAACTTGTCAGGACTACTGCCCCGTCTAATGTTTTCGTTTATGCTAAGTAACAATCCCTTGCGATTCTCTGCTGACCCCTGACAATACCGATTCCATGAGGCGTTGGGAATTTCATCGCCTGGTAGTAGGTAGAGACAACCGCTCTAAGGGTGTTCTGGGTAGCTCGTCCGATTATTGCATTGTATGCCCCTTGAAACTTCACGACTAGGAATTCAACCTCCCTTTCTATTTGGCACGGCTTTTGCCCGAACTTCACTTTTAAATAGACTCGGGCGAATGGGTAGGCTGATGCTCCAGTTACCCCCTTGATAGGTCCGTCTATGGGCAGTAGTCGATCTTCGGGTACCTCCATCTGCTTGAAGGCCTCATAATACAACAAGTTGACCGAGCTGCCCGTATCAATCATCATCCGCTTCACCTCGTAGCCGTCCATGTTCAGATTTATCACGAGGGCAACTTACTCCATCAAGGTCAGACTTATCGAACGATATCATCCCGTCGTTCTCCCTCGGCCTTTTGGTGGATGAGCCTCTGCCGACCTGTTTGGCATATCTTTTCCTCCCTTTAGCAGTGGATCCCCCTGCTGCATTTCCACCGAATATCATGTTAATGACCCCAGTCGGTCGGTCATCGTGTTGCCCAGCGTTTCTGTCGTTTCTTTCCCTTGATCGTCCTCTCTCTTCTCGTCGATTATCTGTATTCGCATTCTGCCTCCCTCCATCATTCCTGTCGTTTCGCCTCCAGGGTGGTCGCCTATTGTCGGGCCGACCAGTCCTGTGCTGATTATCCCGATTGGCATTTTGTTCGTGCCTCACGAATCGGCTCAGCCTTCCTTTGTGGATAAGGAGTTCAATCTCTTTTTTCAATTGCCAACAATCCTCCGTGTCGTGACCGATGTCTCTGTGGAAACGGCAATATAGATCTGAGTTCCTCTCCTTGTAAGGGGTCTTCATTTTATTGGGCTCTCGGATGGACTCCCCATCCGCTCTCATAGCCACTAGTACTTCCGCATATTGTTTGTTAAGCGGGGTGAAGTCTTGGTGATGCCACTGCCGACCGATCAGCTTTCTCCAAGTCGACTGATCCCTCTGTCTTTTGTGAGACTCATCTGCCCTACCACTCGGCCCGCGATCATCTGCTCTGCGTTTTGTATTCTTTAATACTTCTTCAAGCTGAATCTACTTATCTGCCCGATGTCTGATCTCTTGAATAGAGCAGGGCTGATCAAGAGCCAATGACTTCTTGAACTCCTCATCCCTCGTGTTGCTCATAAGTGCCGCCAACATGGACGAGCAAGTGAGATCGGGGACTTCAACTGCTTCATTATTGAATCGAG
The DNA here is from genome assembly GCA_029891385.1 of Erythroxylum novogranatense. NCBI lineage: Eukaryota > Viridiplantae > Streptophyta > Magnoliopsida > Malpighiales > Erythroxylaceae > Erythroxylum > Erythroxylum novogranatense. The sequence goes on along the minus strand of JAIWQS010000087.1, from coordinate 36,876 downwards.
TGATGAACTCCCGTAAATTTTCGTTTCTTCCTTGGGTCAATTGCATTACTTCCAGTGCAGTTTTCTGCGGTCGCTTGCTTATGGCGAACTGGTTGAGGAAAAGTAGCCTAAAATCCTCAAAGCAGGTGATACAGCCCGGAGGTAGACTATTGAACCATCGTCGGGCTCCCTCTTGAAAGGTCGTGCAGAAAGCCTTACATTGGATGGTGTCTGGCACGCAGTGCAGATTCATCATCGACTGGAAGTGTTGTAGGTAGTCCAGGAGATCGGTCTTTCCAGTTTATTTTTCAGGCGTTGGTATTTTGGTACCAGGTGCCGGGAGGCTATCCAAGATTTTCAGAGTAAAGGGAGAGCTGTACTGTGCCGTCGGGCGATCTGGGCGGAAGCTCATAGCTGCGTTAATCCGATCATCCACGATTTTCTCTAGGGCTTCGGTTGGGTGGTGATCGGTCGTCATGCTGGTCTGTCGTGCGGCTTGCCATGCGAGCAATTTCTTTATTATCTTGGTTGAGACTGCAAAATCTGGCGAATCAACAAATCAGCTGCTTCCTTAATCTGTTTTCAGGTGAGGGAGGTGTGCACAGGCGCAGGGGGATCTGCATCTGATTGGTGCTGGAGATTCGGGTGCACATTGATTCCAGCGTTATCTTCCAAAGCTGCGCTCTGCTCTTCTTGTTCCAGATTGAGAGGTTGCGGCTGATCATCCGGGTTCGAGGACTGCGTACGAGAAGCATGGTGTGTCGACGACAGGGTAGCAGGGAACTACAAACCCATCCGTTGCATCGCCAGAGCCACGACAACGGCTACATCAGGGTTTGTCGTTGCCGCCTGACTGATCTGTGTGTTTCTGGACGTGGTGCCCTGATGTCGGGCCCCACGGTGGGCGCCAATTGGTTCAGCCGGATTCTGGCAGAACTGTACGTTGCCGTTTGGATCCATGGAGTTGGCTGCTTTCTGTGGAAGCTTCAACGTAAAGATCCCTGCAAAACAAAGAAGGCACGTCGGGGGTTGTGTCCAGATTAGCCCCTCCGACGCTCAAGTTAGTCTTTTGGTGAAGGTGGGATCAATGTAAGCAGAGAAGACTAGGGTTTGTGATTACGTACACCTGTTATGATGAAATCATACCTTATATATGGGATGGAAGCTAGGGATAGGTCTTTACGTAGACTTCTACTTCCGCATGGAAGGTTTTCTCCCGCTAATGGGCCATGGATGTGTGGATCGGGCCCGGGTTAACCAATGGGTGTGAGATCCATCTTTGGGAGATCGACTGGTCAGCCTGTGGATTGTTGCGATTGGGTTCGGGCCCAATTCGACCGACCCGACCACCAATGATCATTGATAAAATTTTAACATTATTAAATAAATAATAATCAAGTTTATTAACCTTTTATGGAATATCATATAAATGTAAACAAAGTGTATTTATTATGTTTTGGTTTTGATTATATGTTTATATGTTACAATTATTACTATCTATATTATGTTTTGAGTTATTTAAGTTAAATTGTTAATTGAATTTTAGTGCAAAAACTACATTGTAGGTTTGTTTTGCATTTCCTTACCATTTTTTAATCTATGGAAGGAAATATGACTATGAATGAAATAAACGAACAAAAACTCTCTTTTGCTCTTATTCATTAGCGTATAGCAAACAACATGACATTTCATAGCAAAGCGTAATCAACCAAAGACTGTTCGTAATTCATACAAATATAAGATCTCAACATCAATTAGCTTTATGGATAATTGTGATTGGGTACAAAAGCTGTTTGTGGATGCGACGTTGGCATTTTGGTTTAGAATAAACAAAGTCATGTCTTTAGGTAGAAAGTAATTCAAGGTTGGATCAATTATTTATCTAATCTAGAATTTTATTTTATTGTTAGTTGTGGTTCAATTAGTTGTGATTGTGGTTGAATGAGTCAAGTAGTGGTTTGCTCTACTAAGTGTTTTGTTGTCATGTGTGAATGAAATGTTAGCAAAGTTAGGAGTAGTGGTAAAGTGTTTAACAACTGGGTGAATTGTTTCTATTTAAGCACATGTCCCTGAATTATTCATAGCAACATTTTCAAGTCAATAAAATCACCTTTCTTTCAAATATTTTACATTGTTCTTTAACTAGGTTTTGCACTAAACTATCCTAACTAGTGTGGTATCATAATATTGAATTAGAGTCTATCGATTTCAAAAAAATGGCTTCTACTGGTGTTCTTTCAAATTCATCTTAAATTGTTCCTATCGTTACTAGTCTTAACTACCAATTTTGGCATATATAGATGAGGACTTTGTTTAAGTCTTATGATCTATGGGATCTTACATAAAATGTATATGATAATCTTGCATATGCAAAAAGGTTGACTATAACTCAATGTGCTGAATTGAAAGAGAAAAAAAAGATGGATGTCAAAGCTTTATTCTTGATCTAGGAAGCACTAAATGATGCCATTTTTCCATGGATAATGGTGGTTAGAACATCAAAGGAAGCTTAGGGCTTGCTTGAAGAAGAATATTAAGGAACTTGTAAAGTAGTAGCAATGAAGTTGCAGACAATGCTTCAAAAAAAATGAAAATTTGATGATGAGATCTTTGAGTCCATTCGAGAATTTTTTTTCAAGAGTTCTCTTAGTAGTTAACCAAATTAGATCTTTTGGGGAAGAACAAATAGACTAGAAAGTTGTTAGGAGGGCTTTAAGAAGCCTTCCTTTCAAATTTAATCATGTTGTTGATGCCACAAATGAATCCAAGGATCTATCTGGCTATCCTCTTAATGAGATAATGGGATCTCTCCAATCTTATGAGTAGTGAATGAATAGGACATTAGAAACACTTCTCTAGTAAGTTTTTCAATCAAACATTGATTTGAAGAAAAATTCAAATGGCCTAAGTTATAGAAACTCAAATTAGGGTTGAGGCAGATCATCCCATAGAAGAGGAAGAGGTAGAGGAAAAAGCAATGGCTAGCAAAGAAAATCTAATGGAGATAATAATTCTAATTCCCCTCCTTGCCCATATTGTGAAATATTAAATCATGAAGATAAAGATTGATGATATAAAGAGAAGAATGGAAAAGAATTATTTTCTGTGTTATTATTATAAAAGTCTTGGTCATATTGAGAAATATTGTTATAAAAAGGTAGCAGGTCAGTCTAATTCACAGGAAGAAAATGATAGATTAGAAGAAAACCTATTTCTTTCTTGCTTATTTGCTCATGATAACATTCTTGAAGATGTTTAGAATCTTAATAGTAGTTGTAGTAATCACATGATTAGCAAGAAAAAATTCTTTATTAAAATGGATGAGTTCTTAAAGATTGAAGTAAGAATGGGGAACAACAATCGTGTTCAAGTACATGGAATTGGAATTATTGTCGTGATGTCAAAATTTGGAGAAAAAAAATTATATGATGTTATGTATGTTCATAGCTTAGCACATATTTTGATCAATGTAGGTAAACTAATGAAGAAAGGCTGCTATGTTGTGTTTGATAATGATGGATGCTTGGTATATGATAAGAAGAGCATGCACTTACTCCACTCATCTAAAATAGGAAAATGTAAGATGTTTCCTATTGTGTTTTCCCAAACTCCTATTAATGTTTTCAATGAAATTAGTGATGATTCCTTACTTTGGCATCAAAGATTTGGTCATCTTAATTTTGATAAATTAACTTTATTAAGTAAGAAGAATATGGTGGATGTTCTTCCAAATATCAACATTAAAATACATATTTATGAAGCATGTCTTTATAGGAAACATCATCGAGAGAAATTTCCAAAAATGAGCTTTTGGAGAGCTTAAGAACCTTTGATGTTGGTTCATGAAGATGTTGCGGTCCACTACAAACACCCTCTTTGAGCAAATATTTCATATATTTCATTAATGATTTTTCAAGAATTTGATGGGTTTATTTTCTAAAAGAGAATTCAGAAGTATTAGAATGCTTTAAACAATTTAAAAAGATGATAAAGGACCAAGGTGGTTACCTTCAGAAGAAACTTCACACTAACTGTGCTGGTGAATTTGCTTCCACAAAATTTAACAGTTTTTTTTTGTAGAAATTATGGCATACAAAGCCAACTTAAAATAGATATACTCCCCTCCCCAACAAAATAGAGTTGTTGAGCATAAAAACAGAACAGTTGTTGAAGCAGCTAGAAGTATGTTAGAAGATAAAAATCTTCCAAAAACATTTTAGGTTAAAGTTGTAAGTGTTGTTGTCTATCTTCTTAACATGTTTACAATTAAAGCTATTGAACGTAACTCCTTATAAAGAATGACAATGTAAGTTATTTGAAACTTTTGGTTGTATTTCTTATGCCTTCATCCCTACGAAATTAAAGAGAAAGCTTGATCATAAGATTGTTAAATGCATTTTTATTGTCTATAACAAAAAGATAAAGGCTAAAAAATTTATAATCGTATTTTAAAGACATTAATTATTAGTCATGATATGGCCTTGTGAAAATGAGGTATGGATTTAGGAAAAAGGTTGATTCATAGTGGAGATCACCAAATTTGAGATCAACAACCTACATAATTCACCACTATCATCTCCAGAATCAACACCATAAAGGGTAAGAAGTCTTGTTGAAATTCGTAAATCATGTGAATATGCTTGTTTTGAGTTAGAACCTAGTAGCTATGAAGATGTAGTAGAAAAAGAAATGGTGTATGGCTATGGTTGAGGAGATTAAAGCAATTGAGAAGAATAAAATATAAACCTTGGTGGATTTACCAAAAAGGCAAGAAGCAATGGGTCTAAAATGGATTTACAAGTCCAAGCTTAATGCAATGCTTCTTTACAAAGAAATAAAACATGATTGTGGCTACATAATATGCATAAGTTCTAGGTATTGATTTCACTTAAACTTATGCTCCAGTTGCTCATTTTGACACTGTTAGAATAGTTTTAGCTTTAGCAGCCTATAACAATTAGGCAGTTTATCAACTAGACATAAAATCAACTTTTCTTAATAATAGTGATCTATTAAAGGATGTAATTGTTGAACAGTCTCAATTCTTTACGATAAAAGACCAATAACTCAAAGTTTACAAGTTACAAAGGCACTTTATTGACTTAAAAAAAGTCTTGAGCTTGTTACGGTGAAATTTATGCTTTTTTTAATTAAAATAATTTTTTAAAAGAAGACTAATGTTAGACAACATAAAAATGATTTCTTGGTTGTATGCTTCAAAACTTTGAAATGTAAAATTTGGTCCTTTATATTATTTTTTAGGAATTAAAGTGGTGTAAGATTCAAATGGAATTTCTTTTCAAAGGAAATATGTAATTGAGATTTGTTAAAAAGTGCAGGAGTGGAGAATTGCAAGGCAATCAAAACTCCATCAAATACAAATGAAAAGTTGTCTTTGGATGTTATAGTAGAAAAGGTTGAAGTGAAACTGTTTAAAAGCATTGTGGGAAGTCTCATGTATCTCACTCATATAAGGCCTGATATAGTTTTTTTAAAGTCTCATTTCCAAGTTTATGCATTAACCAAGTAAGAATCATTTAAAGGACAAAAAAGAATTCTTCATTATATACAATGGACTTCAAATTTTAGCACCAATTATTCAAAAAGCAATTTGAATTCTCTTATTGCTTTTACGAATAGTGATTGGGCATCTTGTACATATAAAAAAAAGTATAATAGGTTATGTTATCAAGCTTGGCTCAAGAGCTATTTCGTGGTTCTTAAATAAGGGGCAAAGCACAACTCTCTTAAGTATTGAAGTAGCGTATATAGTAGCAACAATAATAGTTTAACAAGTTTTTTGGCTAAGAAGAATATTTGAAGATTTGAAGCAAAAAAAAATAGAGCCATTATGATATTTTGGGATAACAAATCCACAATTGTAATGTTAAGGAATCTAGTACAATAAGCTAGAGCAAAACATGTTAAGGTCAAGCACCACTTTATTCAGGATTTGATTGTAAAAAATGTTATGGAGCTGTAGTACATCAACACAGAAGATCAACTAGCAAATATTTTTACAAAGGTCTTAGCTAATCCAAAAGTTAAGAAATTTCATTCCGTGAAACCGTGTTAAAGAAGTAAAGACTTCTTTGAATTAATTAAGGGAAGTAATGTTAGAAAGTAATTTAAGGTTGGATCAATTATTTATGCAGTCTTTAGAGTTTTATTTTTATTGTTAGTTGTAGATGAATCCATTGTGTGTAACATCCCGTTACTGTTAACAAGGGTATTTTGGTAAATTGGGACAGATTGATGGGTTTCATTGCATTCACTGACTGAGCATGTTACTGGCCTCTAAATATAGAGGAACAGGTTTATTGCATATGCATTTATTCATAGGTACATGCATTCATGGTTTTCCGGTATTTAATTGAGCATGGACTGACTGAACTGACTGGAACGTGAATTATTGGGGAATCATGAGAAATTGGGTTCAAATGACTGATTTGGAATAGTTTAAGTGTAATTGGTAATTGATAGTGGCTTATAGGAAATTTTCAGGGAATTCGAGAGGAAATGCCCAGACCGGAAATATTTGAGAGACAGAATCGATTATCAGATAATCTTGAAAGAATTGCCCGATGGCAATGGAAAAATTTAGAGTTATACTGTTAAGAAATAAATATGATGAGTCATTGAAATTAGAGACTGAAATTTGGACTGAGTTGGAGACTTAGGTCTATAAATACTAGGTTTGAAAGAAATTGGGGAAAATTGGTCTAAGGCATTTCATTTCTTCTTCTTCCCCTCTACGGTGATCTTTGATTTTTCCCAACGGTGAGATCCTTCGATTTTTCCTTGTGATTTTCTCCTCATTGTGTAAGGCTAACTTGTTATTGTGATTGATGAAGGATTGAGAAGCTATAGAGTAGATCATCGTTGATTTTGAAAGATTTTAGGGTTTACGGTATTTTTGAGAGATCTGTGGATTGGAGCTTGATTGGTAAGTTTTAATGGTTTTAATGTTGTTATTGATGGTTTTTATGGCATTTATGGCATTTATTATGGTTTATTGAGTAGTTGGGAGAGTTAATGGTGGTTTTATAGAGAAATAGTGAAAACGATCGGAGAAGACGAAGGATTAAATCGCGCCGCTGACTTCTGCTGAGAGCCTCGCCGTGATTTATTTTAATTAGTCGCCATGCGAGGAGAAGAGGACGTCGCGGCGAGTGTCATTTAATTGACGCCGCGACGAGTCTTCTTCGCCTCATGGCCTGAATTGGATTGTTACGCCTTGTGCGTGTTTCACGCCGACCATTCACGTCGTGTGCGTGGGCCTCTTGGCCACGGCGAAGGGGACTGTTCCATTGAATTAATTTCAAATTATTGGGCATAATTCATGGTGTAGACCTCCGATTGAGGTGATTCTAGATTCGTTACGGACTAGGGAAAGAGGACTACAATTGAGGATAATTATAGGAATTAGAATTGATTTAAGTGACATTGATTTATAGAGATTAAAGTCGATTATGGTTCATAGTGTGGCCTAAATATTGAATTGAGACAATTGGAGTTTTAATTGGGATTTTCAATAGAGGTTTCGACCCAATGAATAGGAAATTGCTGTAGGGAATGCGAATTGAGGAAATTGATTGAATTATAGGAATGGATCAAATCATTACTGATCAATTGAGCAAAGAGATAGGGTTGAGCATAAGATATCAAAATTGGGTATTAGCGCCGGAAATCGTGAACATGCACTGTACATAATTTCACTGAGACATATGCATTACTGAACTGTTTAATTGAGCATCTAGTAATGGGACTGTATTTAACTGTTATAGAGGCGCCGTTAGATCATCGTTCCACGGACATTGCTAGGACTTCCAGGCAGTAGCTCGGAAGTTACAGGTGAGTAACCTAGTTGGTTTCTCAAATTCCTGACTATTTAAATGCTCAACGTGAATTACTGGCCAAATGTGAAACTGTATGATTACTGAAATATACATGATTGGATGGTATGCCTCTACTGTATTAGACTGCGAAATTGCATGATCACTTTCTACTGTACTGGATTGGATTATTGTGAATTACTGTATGTTACTGAGAAATACAATACTGGGCTTTTATAGCCATACACTGAATCACTGAATACTAAATTACTGAACACTGCATTGCATGCATAAATGCATGATCAGATAATGGAATGTGACCCAAGTTGCTATTATCACTGAAAAGAGCCTCGAGCTCGAACCTTTGATCTTGACCGGACCTCGAGCCCGAGGGAGAAATCTCAGCGCGTCCCCATCGAACACCGATGAGCACTTGGGCACAACACTGAATAACTGGAAAGAGTCACATACGCATTGCATCTACATGAATGATTGTTCTGCGACAATTACTGATTACGTGATGGCATGGTTTACTGTAAATTGTTACATATTACTGCGAATTGTTATTTAATGCTGTAAATTGTTATAATGTACTGATAATTGAATATTACTGTATTGTGCTGTACGCCATGTGCGTAATGCATGATTTGAGTGAACCATCGATGATGGTTTCTCGCTGAGTTCGTAAACTCACCCAACATTGCAAATATTTTTCAGGGATTGCAGAGTACCCCGTTAGACGAAAGGGAGTATGTCTACTGCACTGGAGTCAGAGACTAGGGTCGGGATCAGTTCACGTCTGCATTAGTGTCTTTCTGAGTCGTGTGTAAATGAGTCTTTCTGATTGATGTATAAATTATGTTTCCGCAGAATTGTATTGTTATTATAGAGGGCCCCAACTGACTAATAGGGTATCATAAATTGATTATTGAAATAGTGTTTTGATTGAAAATGTTTCCGCATCGCGGGCCCAAATGGTTTATTGTTTTCTACGCACTCAAATGTTTTCAAAAGAAAAAAAAATGTTTTACCGAGTATTGGACTGCTCTAGCATACCACCCTCGCGGGTCACGGGCTCGGATATCACTGTAGATGTCGGGTTCGGGTCTCGTGGGAGTGGGGTGTTACATTTGTGGTATCAGAGCCCAGAAGTACGATTGTACATGGGCGTTCTGAAATTTGTACTGAGTCACATGCATTAAAGTCGTCATAGCGACGGTAGTAACTGATCCCTAGTCGAGTCACATGAGTATGTCCCAATTGTTTAAGTGGTTAGAGATGGAAAGGAAAGGATGATATGTTAGAACGTGATAGATGGAAACTGTGCATAGCGTGGAATAACAGGAAGTGTATAGTTTGATCTGATAAAAGACGATTAAGTGTATCGGTATGGGTGGATATCTTACGGACTGCGACACCCGTGTTATATCGGGGCATATCCTTGAATGTAGGGTATGAAGTTATAGTTATGGATTGACAGAGGTAAATAGAGAGATGATGGGAATGGCAAGATTGAAAGTGTATAAATAGAGCGGGTATAATAAAATGTTCTGTGATCTAGAAGAGTTAAAATTGGAATTGATTACTGAAACAAGAGGTAGTGTATAAGAGTTATGACTTGAGTCACATTATGTTAGCAAGGAATCCAGAATGATTGTACGTCTATGACATTGAATTGAGAGTGAAAATGCATGGGTATGGTGCATTAATGAAAGGATTGAAATATAAGATACTGATAATGATAGATGACAGAGTGGTCAAGGTTTAGTTGAATTGCCTAAGTAAACGCACACCTGATTATGGGAGCCCTATGGCGAGTGAAAATTTTAAACTCAATTGTTTCATATGTGTAGAGATTACGGGAAGAGATTGATGAGTTAGTGGCTAAGTGCTAGTTGTAGTCCTTATCGTTTAAAGTTCAATATGAGTAGAATAAGAGACGAAAGTGATTATAGTGATCAGAATGAATGGAGAGTGGTTATGACCCTCACGATTGGGAACGATTGTAAAAGGGAAAGTGTGGTAAAATTTAATGAAAACAAAGTATAGCGTGAGTGACAAATTGGTATATTGACGTGATGATTTTCAACGGTATGTCTCAGTAATGAGCGATATTAAAAAAAAAGGGGTGTTCTTGGTATGTGGATTATGGCATAGATTGATCTACAGGGGATACTGAGTATATGCTGGAATTGATTTCCTATGGTATTGAAAATGATTGACAAGAAATAATGACGATAGTTGATGAGAAATAAATTTTATAAATGATATCGATGAAAATAGTAAGAACTTTCTGGAATTGGATACGATGATCAGATGAGTCGGTTTGAAAGTGATTAATGAAAGGGCAATATAGAGATTAATGTGAAATGAATTACAGGTTAACTCGGGAGTCATAATCTGAGCCAAGATTCAAGTGTAAGAAATAAAATTCTGCTACTGAAAAGAGATGTCCTATGGTTAGTGCAAGGAACCCGATTGTGTAATAGGCTTATTGACCAGTAAGGAGATAGTGTTGACGAATAAAATGAATCGGTAATAGGGGTGAGTGATCCAAGTTAATGTCAATGAGTCGAATTGATTATTATTGAAGTAATGAGAATCTTATGAGATTAGTGTTTTATCATTAAAGAGATGTAAGTTGATAATCGATAAATGAAATGTTTCCAAGTGTATCACTACGGTATAGATGCACTTAGATAAGGATAAGAGCGTAAAAGGGAGAAATTGAATTTGTTATAAGTAACCTCTATGTGATTGTGATGTGAATTGAGCTATGGATTGGTAATTCAGTAAAAGAGGTTTCGGATCCAAATTGTTACATAGACAGGATTAGGAAATATTGTTGGGATCCGATATATGTGTTATTGATATTGAAAGTGACAAATTATGAGTAATTTTAATGAAATAGTGAGACAGTGTTGAGTACGGGAAAAAAAAGTGAATGGTTATTGATCGCATTGATTTCAGTTCATTGGCAGAAACTACTCGAGTAACGATTTAAACGGGGAAACTAAATTCATTATTAAATGGCCTCTATGCGACTGTGGTATGAATAGATTGGTAAGGTGATTTATAACCTAAAAGATGATTCTGATTTATCAAGTGTTTTATGGACTGGAATAAGAAACATTGTTAAGATCTGATAAACGTGTAAATGGTACCGAACATGAAGAATTGCGAGTAATTATGAGGAAACAGTTAAGGCAGTGTAAAAACTGAGAAAGGAAAAAAAAGAGTAATTGATTGTATTGATTTCCGTAAAATGGTCAGAACCTGGTCATATAAGGAAATGAGTGTGAATCAGAATAGAAAGGGGCGAATCAATTCCCCTGTCCTCCTGACCAACTGTATATGAAATTTCGAGGACGAAATTTTATTAGGAGGGGAGAATTGTAACATCCCGTTACTGTTAACAAGGGTATTTTGGTAAATTGGGACAGATTGATGGGTTTCATTGCATTCACTGACTGAGCATGTTACTGGCCTCTAAATATAGAGGAACAGGTTTATTGCATATGCATTTATTCATAGGTACATGCATTCATGGTTTTCCGGTATTTAATTGAGCATGGACTGACTGAACTGACTGGAACATGAATTATTGGGTAATCATGAGAAATTGGGTTCAAATGACTGATTTGGAATAGTTTAAGTGTAATTGGTAATTGATAGTGGCTTATAGGAAATTTTTGGGGAATTCGAGAGGAAATGCCTGAATAGGAAATATTTGAGAGATGCAATCATCGATTATTTGTATAATCTTGAAAGAATTGCCCGATGGCAATGGAAAAATTTAGAGTTATACTGTTAAGAAATAAATATGATGAGTCATTGAAATTAGAGACTGAAATTTGGACTGAGTTGGAGACTTAGGTCTATAAATACTAGGTTTGAAATAAATTAGGGAAAATTGGTCTAAGGCATTTCGTTTCTTCTTCTTCCCCTCTACGGTGATCTTCGATTTCTCCCAACGGTGAGATCCTTCGATTTTTCCTTGTGGTTTTCTCCTCATTGTGTAAGGCTAACTTGTTATTGTGATTGATGAAGGATTGAGAAGCTATAGAGTGGATCATCGTTGATTTTGAAAGATTTTAGGGTTTATGGTATTTTTGAGAGATCTGTGGATTGGAGCTTGATTGGTAAGTTTTAATGGTTTTAATGTTGTTATTGATGATTTTTATGGCATTTATTATGGTTTATTGAGTAGTTGGGAGAGTTAATGGTGGTTTTATAGAGAGAGAAATAGCTGAAAATGATCGGAGAAGACGAAGGATTAAATGCGCGATGCGACTTCTTGCGAGCCTCGCCATGACAATTTTAATTCGTTCGCCGCGGCGAGGGAGAAGAGGACATCGCGGCGAGCGTCATTTAATTGACGCCGCGACGAGTCTTCTTCGCCTCGCGGCGTGCCCGAATTGGATTGTTTGCCGCGGCGAGCATGTTTCACGCCGCGGCGAGCGGACCATTTCACGCCGTGGCGAGGGCCTCTTGGCCGCGGCGAAGGGGACTGTTCCATTGAATTAATTTCAAATTATTGGGCATAATTCATGGTGTAGACCTCCGATTGAGGTGATTCCAGATTCGTTACGGACTAGGAAAAGAGGTCTACAATTGAGGATAATTATAGGAATTAGAATTGATTTAAGTGACATTGATTTATAGAGATTAAAGTAGATTATGGTTCATAGTGTGACCTAAATATTGAATTGAGACAATTGGAGTTTTAATTGGGATTTTCAATAGAGGTTTCGACCCAATGAATAGGAAATTGCTATAGGGAATGCGAATTGAGAAAATTGACTGAATTATAGGAATAGATCAAATCATTACCGATCAATTGAGCAAAGAGATAGGGTTGAGCATAAGATATCAAAATTGGGTATTAGCACCGGAAATCGTGAACATGCACTGTACATAATTTCACTGAGACATATGCATTACTGAACTGTTTAATTGAGCATCTAGTAATGGGACTGTATTTAACTGTTATAGAGGCGTCGTTGGATCATCGTTCCACGGACATTGCTGGGACTTCCAGGCAGTAGCTCAGAAGTTACAGGTGAGTAACCTAGTTGGTTTCTCAAATTCCTGACTGTTTAAATGCTCAACGTGAATTACTTGCCAAATGTGAAACTGTATGATTACTGAAATATACATGATTGGATGGTATGCCTCTCTTGTATTAGGCGTGAAATTGCATGATCACTTTCTCTTGTCTTTGGATTGGATTCTTGTGAATTCTTGTATGTTACTGAGAAATACAATACTGGGCTTTTATAGCCATACACTGAATCCCTGAACACTGAATTACTGAACACTGCATTGCATGCATAAATGCATGATCAGATAATGGAATGTGACCCAAGTTGCTATTATCACTGAAAAGAGCCTCGAGCTCGAACACTGTACTGACCGGGCCTCGAGCCCGAGGGGAGAAATCCCTGACGCGTCCACCACTGAACACTGACTGAGCACTTGGGCACAACACTGAATAACTGGAAAGAGTCACATACGCATTGCATCTACATGAATGATTGTTCTGCGACAATTACTGATTACGTGATGGCATGGTTTACTGTAAATTGTTACATGTTACTGCGAATTGTTATTTAATGCTGTAAATTGTTATAATGTACTGATAATTGAATATTACTGTATTGTGCTGTACGCCATGTGTGTAATGCATGATTTGAGTGAACCATCGATGATGGTTTCTCGCTGAGTTCACAAACTCACCCAACATTGCAAATATTTTTCAGGGATTGAAGAGTAACCCGTTAGATTTAGCGGGAGTATGTCTCTTGCTTTGAGTCGAGACTAGGGTCGGGATCAGTTCGCGTCTGCATTAGTGTCTTTCTGAGTCGTGTGTAAATGAGTCTTTCTGATTGATGTATAAATTGTGTTTCCGCAGAATTGTATTGTTATTATAGAGGGCCCCAACTGACTAATAGGGTATCATAAATTGATTATTGAAATAGTATTTTGATTGAAAATGTTTCCGCATCGCGGGCTCAAATGGTTTATTGTTTTCTGCGCACTCAAATGTTTTCAAAAGAAAAAAAAATGTTTTACTGAGTATTGGACTGCTCTAGCATACCACCCTCGCGGGTCACGGGCTCGGATATCACTGTAGATGTCGGGTTCGGGTCTCGCGGGAGTGGAGTGTTACATTGTGATTTTGGTTGAAGGAGTCAAGTAGTGGTCTGGTCCACTAATTGTATATCTTTATTAAATATGAGTAAAATGTTAGCAAAATTAGGAGTAGTGGTAGCGTGGGAGTTAAAAACCAAGTGAAATGTTTCCATTTAAACACCTATAATTGAGTCTAAGGAACATTTTCAAGTCAATAAAATCAGCTATCTTTCAAATTTTTATATTGTTCTTTAACTAGGTTTTACACGGTACTATCCTAACATCCTTATAGAAGGAGGCATTTGTAGTCAAGCTTTTTTGGATAAACAACTTGTTTCTTAAAACTACTAGTATTCAATATCATTGAAAATATTAGGAAGAGAGCAAGATTCTCCATCAAATGCATGATTATCTAGGAGTGCAAAATGTAGGCTGAGATGATTCAACAAAATCACCATTAGGCTTGCACTTAGAGAAGTAATATCTCAAGTGGAGGAGAAAAGAAGTAAAGTTCGATGGAATGCGTTGCGAAATTATGAGTGAAAAAAGAGGAGTTATAATATACATATTCAAAAAATATATACATATTCTCTAATTATAAGTTATAAATTTTAATTTATAACTTAGAATCTATAATATTGAAATCTTGAAAAGTTTTAATGAATCTCAATACATGAAATACAAAGATGGATAGATATTTATAAGTGAATTAAACTAATTATAACCAAAAATTTTAAATTTTATAATTACTATAAATTATAATATTTACTTTTACACAACAAATTATATATTTTATTTAAAATTTTATGAATAGTGTCTAGATTATTCTAATATAAATAATATCTAGATATTGTGAATAACACTTATATTCTTCTAATATTCTCTCATTTATAATTTGATTGAGAACCATTCAATCTTCATACCACGTTTTCATTATCATATTGCTTAGATTTATGTCAAGTTACATAAAGAAAAATTTGTCATTGTTAAGTGATTTTATTATAAAGTTCTATATTCTCTTTGATATGAATTTTTTGCATACTCCATAGTTCCTTCTTCCAGTATCTCATGAATAAAATGAAATTGAACTTTATTTGCTTTTTTTTCAAATATAACAGTGGAATCATTGCTAGATTCAAGGACTATAACTTCCACAAGATAGTGAAACCATTTGCAATTTATGCCTAAGTTTTTAGTTGTTACATATTTAGCTTCTATTATTGATGTATCTATATCTTTGAAACCCAATATACAACCCTGCCAGCAAGTATGAACATATAAACTTTAGTGGATTTGCCTTTATCATGATTACTTATACATTACAGTCAACATATCATTTGGCAATAAAGTCTAATCTTCCATATTTTAATGCAACATAATAGGTTCCCTTAATATATCCTAAGGTCCTCTTTACAACTTTATTATTCTCTCTACTAGGAAGCGACCAACTACTCCTGCTGTTTATGTAATGTTTGGTCTTATATAAATCATAGTGAATATTAAACTCTCTACTGCATATGAATATAATACTTAAGACCTCTTCATCTTCTCATCTTCATTAACATGAATCATACTAGAGAATAACTTGAAATTGACAAGAAAAAGAGGTAGATATTAGGTTATAATTTTTCATATTGAAACATGGCAAGATCTTTTTTTGGTAGTTCTTCTAAGAAAGCTAAAATTTCCCCTTTTTTTAAAAAATGAATATAGGATTATATAGATGAAACTATAACCATATTACAATGAGTTCAAGGCTAGATGCCATTACCCTAGAAGAAAATTAATTACTCATAGCTAATATATAAAGATAACCTTAGTATGAACACAAATTATAATCCCCATCATATCCACAGTTAAGTGCTTTTGCAGCTATTTAGCATAGATGCAAGCTCTGATACTATTAATAACTCTATCAACCAGTTGGTATTTCTCTATCTTCTTATCAGTAAACTGTCTACTATTCCACTCTTTCCATATAATGTAAATGGAAATCATAAATGTTGCTTGAAGAGAGGAGCATTTGCTTTCCTCCTTGCCGATTTATCTATAATCTAGTTTAATATTTGCTCCCAATTATAACAAAAAAACTAATAAGGTAATATGTGTAAAATTCTACTCTAGATAACCTTAGTATAGGAACATTGAAAGAATAAGTCATCCCTATCCTCAACAGCTATAGTACACAATAAACAAGTTGCATCAGTACTTCCATACCATTGGCTCTTGGTCTAAAGTCTATTCTTGATTGCTAGCCAAGAGATGAAAGAAACCTTTGGACTCACTACCTTCCCCTAAAGGAGATTAAATCATGGGACATCAGGCCACATCTCAATAAATAATTAGTATCAAGAGTGATTAGAGAAAGTACCATTTTGGTTTAGAGAACAAGAAACGGTATCATCATTCTGAAGATCATTCAGCCGTGGAAGGTGATCCAGCATGTTGTGGAATCCTCTAAAATCCCCCATACCATTCACTATTCCTTAAATTTTGAAAGTCTGGTTAGTAAGCAAAAGAGCTTATGTCGAGCAATTTGTCATACCAAATCCAAGTTCTATCCCCATTACCAATCTTATGTTGTATGCAAGGAAAAATGATCGCTCTCAACATCATCATTTACTTAAAAATAGGAGACCTAGCCCTAGAGCAATCCAGTTGCTAGAAATTTGTATGTTTCAGATAGTGTTCATGTACCCATTTGATTCATAGTGTGTTTTGATCAATGTATAGTCTTCATAACCTCTTACACATTAAAACCTTTTGCATTGTAGAGATAGGAATAATACCAAGCCCTCCCTTCCTCTTTGTAATGGTGACTTCACTCCATTTAATTCTAGCCTTCCTAGAGCTATCTATTAGCCCCGAGTTTTTTCTTTAATTAAGCGTGATTTAGATTAATTATGAGGTTATGATAGGTGAATTTTTGGGAGTTAATTTTTTAAGATCTATGTTAGTAGATTTATTTCATGGGTTTAGGTACTCACTGATCAATTTCAGTAAATGTACTTTGTGGGTCTTCAATTTTGCAACCCATTTGAACTTGAGATTTTTGCCTATGAAAAGGGAATCAAAAAAGACAAGAGAAGCAAGAGGAGAGGCACATTCGAACAAGTTATAAGCAAGGAATTCAAGGTGGGTTACATTTTTATAATTGAATTATAAGCCATTAATGTTTCTTTCAAGAAAAGGAAAATAAATGTTTTCAACTACTTTTAAATGTGCATTTGTTGTTCTTTAAATGCTTTGAGTAAGTGCTACACGTTGTGTGTATGAATTTTGCGAATGAATTATGAAATGAAAAATGGAAATGTTTTTGAAAGGATATCAAGTTTATGAAATCGTGTTTCGAAAATGTGTCATTTGGGCAACAAGTTTCCAAGATGTGAAATGCATGATTATATGGATTTGTGGTGGTCCCTTAAGTATGTCAAGTGCACTTTGATCAAACGTTTCTCTCGCTTACCCGCTAGTGGCATGGAGCTCCTTCATAGACTCCCCTAAGTTCACAACTACGCAAAACCATCATATGAGATTGCGTTAGTACGTTCTATTCATGGCTACATAAGACCCTTATAAAAATTGTGTAATACGTTCTATTTTGGATCCACACAAACCATTCCAATATGTTTATGTGTTTAAATGTTTTGGCAAGTTTGATTGATGCATGAATTAAGTTGCTTATGAATTGTTGATAAATTGAGATTTGGGAAATATATGCATCTTGCTTCAATGTGAGTTTTAAAATGGTTTTTACTTGCTATCGATTATAAAAGTGTTACCCACGAGCTTTAAGCTCATCCCCTCTATTTCCATCCCAACTTCAGGTGAAGAGCATGTGAACGAGTAACCAAGGGTCAAGGCATCACTCCAATTATGCATACTTTTGTATTTTAAGCTAGTTTTGTAAAACAAAACTTTAGTTGCATTTGAGCAAATTATTGCTCATGTATTCTTCTGTATTTTGAGATTTTGAGATATTGATATATTATGGCTTGAAATGCCCATTAAAGCCTTGTAAAACTCTTATCTTTTGATGTTAATGAAGTATGATTGTGATTTACCGATGATGTTTCCAAATTGTTGATTTCACTTTCAAGTCTTCCATAGGGGTAAATTTTGTGTTCTAATTTCAGGAGGAAAATAATATTGATCTAGGTTGAATTAGACAAAGTTGTCTTCTAGAAAGTTGTAGTTTATCTTTCTTACTTTCCAACGGTATATAGTATGAAATTTTTGGACATCGGAGTCGAAAGTTATCATCCTTATAAGTAGAGATGCTTAAGAGTACAAACGGCATCTTCTGTGATGATGCATATCTTCCGTGATACGTACATCTTCTGTGATGACGTGATACGTACATCTTTTGTGATGATGTGTATCCTTTGCGATGATGTATATCTTCTGTGCACTGTTCATTTTACATTGTCTGGTCCAATTTTGATCCTTTAGATGACAGAATCTATCTTCAAGGTCCTCATGAAAGTTATAAATCTTTAAGTCATCTTTCAAATCATCTAAGAACAACCTTGATCTGATATCTTTAGAGCAAGTTATGCTAATTATTTCAAATAGGTCTTAGACTGAAACTTCTTTTGGTCACTATTCATCTTACATCATCTGGTCCAATTTTAACCTTCTAGATGACATGATCTATCTTCAAAGTCTTCATAAAAGTTGCAGATCTTAAATTCCTCTTTCAAACCATCAAAGAATGAACTTCATCCGATATCTTTAAGAAAAGTTATGTCAATTGTTAAACATCTTCTGTACACTGTTCAAATACTTCTTTTGGATACTGTTCATCTTACATCTTCTGTTCCAATTTTGATCCTCTAAATGACAGAGTCCATCTTCAAGGTCTTCATGAAAGTTGTAGATCTTGAAGTCTCTTTTGAATCATCTAAAAATGACCTTGATCTGATATCTATAGGGAAAGATATGCTAATTTTTCCTAAACTGATTCAATATGATTGAGGGCAAAACTTTGTTTGATCCTTTCGGCCATAACTGCATCATCCAACCTCCAAATGCGATGAATCTTATTTCTAAATAAACTAGGAACATAGAGCTACCAATGATATAAAGAAATAGAATTTTAATTCAGTCCTTAGGGCTTACAATTTCTGGATGGAAGTTGGGTATAATGTACTGCCTAGTTTAATAACAGTCTGAAAAGGTTTGGGCCCTAACTCTTAGAAGTCAAATTATAATTCTAGCTTGAGGTTTCCCAAAATCTGTTCTAAAATAGGATAAATGAGTTTGTTTGGACATTTGATTGGTGTAGAAGCCACCCATGTGGGATGATGACTAATGAGGGCTCCTTGAAATAACCTATAGGATAATATGCTCACACTTTATGAATCAGAATGTTGGGCTCCAGAATCGAGGTCCAACACTATCAATATAACCAAACCATAAGAATGCCTTCATAATTCTATCCATCACCTTGATCACCTTCCAAGGAAGAGCTACACGCATTGTCCAATGGATATGTAAACTACTAAGAACTGAAATAATGAGAGTTAATCTACCAGCGTAAAATAAGAACCTATTTTTCCATGCTAGAATTTTGGATTTCAATCTTTCAATGATGGGAATACAATCCTAATATTTCAGCTTAAAACATGTAATAGGAACACCCAAATAGGTAAATATATAAGAAACAAAAGTGAAACCAGTAAGTTGTCTTAGTTCATCCAAATTTCCCACATCACCAAATAGATATAAGCTTCTTTTATTAAAGTTAACCTTGAGACCCAACCATTGAGCAAATATGTTGAGACCATTTAACATAATGTTGATAGAAGGGATATCCACTTCTTATAGATGTAGAAGGTCATTAGCATATATGATATAGGTGAGATTAGTGGCTTTACAAAGATGATGACATTTGAATCTCCCATTAGCTATTGTAGGCATCGTTAAAATCAGGGATAAACCTTTCATAACTAAAGTGAACAAGTAAGGGGATAAAGGATCACCTTATCGAATGCCTTAACAAGTTTGACTAGCTTAGTAGGAATACCATTTACCAGAACACTCAATGAGGAAGATTGCAAATAATCCATGATCAAATGCAATAGATGAGAAGGAAAATGAATAGCCTTTAGACAGAACCTTATAAAATCCTAGCTTATGGTATCAAATGCTTTAAAGAAATCAATCTTTAGTAAGCAACTTTTGAATTTTTTACCTGTGTTATAATCCTTCATGAGCTATTGAGCTAGCATGATATGATCTCCAATATTTCTATCAGGTATCAAAGCTCCTTGAGCCAGGTTGATGATGTCTGATATGGCTAATTTGATTTTTTCAGCCAGAAGCTTCGATATAACCTTATAAATAATGTCACAAATAATGTCACAATATGATATTGGCCGAAATTCACCCATAGTACAGGGTCTCGACTTCTTGGGAACTAAACTGTAGATATGATTAATTTCCTATAGAAGCTTGCCTGATTGAAAGAATTCCAGAACAATCTTAGTAAGTCACTAGTGATGTCCCAAGTTTGTTAAGAAAACAACATTGTAAACCCATCAGGACCAGGGGATTTAGATGGATGTAGATTGAATAGGACCCTTTAATATGATGGATCATAACAGGTGATAGTATAGCATTTGTAGTCTCCTACCTAAGGTTGCATTCAAACAATCTACAAACATTAGGGCTAGGTGAACTCACATCCGTAGTACTAATTAGCTCCAAGAAGTATTGTTGAGCTAGTTCCATAAGGCTGTTTTGGTCAGTACATTCTGGCCCACTACCATCAAGAAGAATAGGAATCTAGTTAACATTCCTACCAGCTAGCATAGAGGTATGAAAATATTTAGTATTGGTACCCCCATCCTGCAACCAGTGTAACTTGGATTTCTATAATATGACTGAATTATGAAACTTGAGGCCTTCTTGATATGATTGTAAGGCGTGAACTCAGATTGTCGATGTACTAGATTGTGGGGATTCAAATAGAAATTATATTAAACCTAAGTGAGATTTTCTTTCAGGAAATGCAAATGAGGTCTGCCAAGCACAAACAGTTTGATAGCTGCCTTCACACTTCGAAGCTTAGACATGAACTGATAAGCTTTATATTTAGTAACATTGGTGAACCAATAAGTAGAAACTAGATCTAAGAATCCCACCATAATAGTAAGAACATTGAAGAATATGAATGGATCACCCATAAACTTAGCAAGAGTGAGTTTCTGAATTAGCATGGGTGAGTGATCAGACATCAAAGTTCTCACCAAAGTGAAACAAATGATGAAGGAAATTAATTTAACCATATGGTGTTCACCAGTGCCCAATCTAGTTTCTTCTTGACAAGCATATAGCCTTGTTGATTATTGGACCAAGTAAGCAATCGTCCACTAGAATTAAGATCAACTAAATCCATTTGTGATATAAATTTTGTGAGTTCATGCGTAATGCCTGTGTGAAATCTTCTATTACTTTCCACCTCAACTGAATTCAAAGTACAATTGAAATCCCCCAGTACAAGCCACGAATTTTGCACACCTTATTATAGGCAAAGTAGATCATTCCATAATTTATCTCATTGGAACCGAAAATTAGAAGCATAAACTAAGGTGAGATCAAACCCCTTATTTAAACGTATCATATGACAATGCAAATGCATCAACTAATCTGATTCTTCAAAACTATTCACTCTAACCAGATCATCGTTAAAAAGACAAATAATCCTTCCATTTACATGTGAGCTATAGTTAGAGAATAACTTCCAATTACCACCCAAAAAGCGAGAGCCAAAAGGTGTAAGGGTGTCTTTTATTCTGGTTTCAAACAGTGCAAGTAAAGTTAGGTTCTTGTCCCTCACCACATCTCGCACTATTGATTTTTTAAGAGGGTCATTTAACCCTCTATTATTCTACACTAGAAATGTCATGTTTAGGATGGGGATTCCCTTAACAATTGCCATCCACCCTTCCACCAATCAGACCTTTTTTCAGTCCTAGTCTGAATTGAAAACTATTCAGATTTGGAGTGATTATGTTTAACTCTAGTTTGGCACTAGGTTGACACCACTGTATTGATAGTTTCACCATTTCCCTCACAAACAGTATTAATTAGCAGTAGGTTGTGCTTCTAAAACATAATTAGCTAAATCAATTACTAAGTTACTAGGAGCAGTCGAAGGGGATATCATAGATGGTTTGGGGACGTCAATCACCATATCACAAGTTTCAATATCAACTATGGGGGGTACACTTCATGCAATCCGTGTCAATGGGAAGAGAAGCTGATTTAACACTAGCTACAGAAAGAGTATTCGAATCCTACTAGGCCTTTGCGATTGTGAAATTATTAGCCTCATTAGTTACAGTCAAAACAGGGGAGATCGCAATCATTTCTCTATTCGTAGCTGCTAACTGATCCACAACTTCAACAACAATTTCTCCAGCTTTAACCTTAACCGTACGTGTATCAATGATAGTTTCAGTAGGGGCAAATTATACACCTCCACCATTCTCCCTATTAGCTACATTCCTAACTCCCGTTATATTCTTGTCTAGTTCCACTGAGGTTGAGACCACGACTTCTCACCTTCCTACAACAACTACCTCATCAATTTTATCAACCACATCAAAACTTATTAATTCATCATGCCAACTGGTTTGGAAAACCTTACCCATAGGTTTCCAAGATTTGCTAACCGTATGAGGTTTCCTAAGATAATGATAGAGATTACCGACTTCTGCAACTCACCCAGTTCAGACAACTGGAGAATAGAAAGTGTATCCTAAAGGGGAGATTGCTTTGGAATCTCTATGAACACTTTGGCATAACATAAGTGCTCCATTGTTGCTGTCTGCGAATCTATACAAAAGAGTTTCCTAGAGCGCTTGCCATGTAACTAAGTCCTTCAATGGTTTAGAATTCCATCGGGATGTTATGGAATTCAAATCATAAAGGTAAAGTGTAACAGCCTGTTTGAAATACAAGGAATTCAATTCATCTTGTAACTGAATTCAATTCCTTTGTTTGGAGCTAAAAATTATAAAAGAATTGAATTTAAACGTGGGTTTAAAACCCACCTCTTTTGTAAGTTCAATTCACGTTATCGTTCACGTGAATTGAACTCCATTGAGGGTGAGCACCGTTCTTTTCTTCTTCGTTGCAAGTGAAAGCTTTTTGTCAAATTCACTAGCAGCATGTTTTCAGTTATAGGTTGATTATTAGTATTAATAATATTATAATAATATTATTATATTATAGTATTAATAACATTATTATATTATTATATTATTGCAAACCAAAATAGGTTTGCAATAATATAATAATATTGATTATTAGTATTAATATATAATAATAAATGACTTAATTTAACATTTTAAACTTAATTTATTGTTAATTATTAATATATGAGAAGTTAATTTATTAATAATTATTAGTAAAATAAATTTAATATGTAATATTAGATATTTATTTATACTTTTGATATAAATAATGATATGTAAATATGACAAATCAAAAAAGAATTTCATAATTTATATATTAATGACAAAATAATCAAGTTAATTATTAATTATTAAAGGGAATTATAAATAAAATTGGGAAAATTGGTAATTTTATTTATTGGTGTTATTATATAAAATATAATAATTTAATAAAGCAATTAATTTACTATTATATTAAACTAATAACATTATTTTTTTAGTCAGGGGTAAATATGTCATATGAAATAATTGAATTTAATTATAATATTATAGGATTTGTTTCAAACAGTGTAATTGAATTCAATTCGAATATTACTGGATTTGTTTCAAACAGAATTCAATTCAATCTCATTAATGTAATTAAATTCAATTCGTTAATGAATTCAATTCGTTAATGAATTGAATTCGAAAGTTTCCAAACAGGTTGTAAATCAAAACTTTATCTATTTTTATCCTGGTTGCCATTTCTGGAGGAAGAGATTGATCTTTGACATGCCAGGGGCCATGCTCCGTTAGCCATGCTCCACTATCTCGTCCATACTGGTGCTGGTAAAACTTAAAAAGAATAGATCCATCCTCCTAAAGCACCATTTTCTCAAGTTCTCACTTTCCCCGTCGAGATCTTGCCCAAGCATTGACACGGGGAAGATAAGACATTTGGCCCAAAAGTAGTCCATAGCCAGCAAAAGAAGTGGTTGTCGAAACCGATCAGTGCCGAAGATCAAACGCGAGCTCTCGTCAGTAGTGGTGTAATTGGTGCACAGAGTACTCCTTCTTTGAGCACATTCTAATAGTGTTTGAGTTTACCTTTGTAGTGTACTGTCTTTAACTTGTTTCTCCAAGCACCAGCTAGGTTGGGAGTGACCGAATCTTTGTTTGTGGGGAGTTGATTGTTAAGGATTTGATCAGGTTGGCTGCCACCGATTGGGACGCTAGAGTACCTTTGGAAAGCACAGGGAAATCATTGTTGGAGAGGGAAGGCTTTACTCTATTAGTACCCAAAGGGGAAGAAAAGGCACTGGCCATTGATGTCGAAACCTTAGCCTTTGTTTGGATCCATAGTTGTACAGGGGAAAGGAAAAGAAATATTGAGGGGAAATAAGGAGAAAAGAATGGAAGAGAAATGTGATTTCCTTTCTCTTATTTGTTTCCCTAATTTACCAAAGAAGAGAATTGAATGGAAGAAAAAATTTTAAGACCTTTATGCCATTGATTATTATTTTGTTATTGAAGTAAATTGTGGTTAAAAATGTCATTTCTCCTCCTTATTTTCCATTTCTCCTCCTTTCCTACCAATTTGGTGGGAAATGTATTTGGACCAAATTTTTCCTCCATTCTCTCCCTTTCCCTTGTCTTATTTTTGTCCAAACAATGAAAATCAAGAGAAATGCAATTATCTTCCTTTCTTTTCCCTTGCTTTCCTTCAATCCAAACAAAGGCTTAATGTTGGCTAGGTCAAGTACAATGATGGAAGGAAGGGTGGGGAAAAGATAGGAGGTAAATAGGAAATTAGGCGTAAGGGTAGAGAGAGGGCGAGGGTTAGGCATAAGAGAAACTTATTATTTTACCACCCTTGCTACTTTCCCCATTATTTTTGTATTAATGGATTTGCATTCTTAGAATTTTGTTTACTAATCTTAAGTCCTTCATTTCAAAATTTCTATCCAATTTTGCCTTTAATTATTTAATCGACCTTTGTTGGGACCACCAACTAACGTATCACCTACATATAATAGCAAGAAAATAAAATCAATATAACTAAATCTCTTAAAATTTGTACAAATGTCCATTTTAAGCTGTTGTATCCAACACTCATAATAAAAGAATATAATCTCTTACATTAGTATCTTGATAGTTATTCAAAACTATGTCGATATTTATTCACCCTACAACCTAAGTTCTCATTTCCTTTTCTTTAAAACATTTTGGCTGGAGCATACATATTTTCTTCAAGATATCCATGAAGTAAAACAACTTTCAAATCTAGATAATCTAGATATAATTAAAATATAATACATATTTTTATGAATATTCTAAGCGTAGTAAGTGGAATCATAGAAAAATATTCTATGAAAGTTAATTTAAGTAATTTTAAGCATGTTGTTTTACTACCAATCTTGCACGAGGTCACGCCACTTAATCATCACCATTTTGCTTAATATTGAAGACCCATTTATTATAATTGGATTTGTTCCTTGTAATAATGGTATAAGTTTTAAGTTTTATTTTTATGAAGAATTTCAATTTCTTTTAATAATGATGTCTTCACTAATAGACATTTGGATTATTATGTACTTTTGAAAAATTAATTGTTACCTATTCTTTGTTAAAACCTATATATCATATAACCCGTCATCATATAATATGATTGATAATTTGATAGTTTGTTTATGCAATATGATTGATAAATGTTTAAAGCCTTTAAGTCAACTAATTCTTGAAAATTTGCTATAGTGTTGCTTCAAAAGAAGTCTTTTGTTAAAATTTATTTTCTTCTTATATCACAATCCCTAAATTTCCAAATTAAAAGTTGTTGTCTTCTTCTTTCTTTGATAATTTTCTTTTATAAAGGTGATATCCTATTAAGAATAACCTTGCAGGCAATGGGATCCCATAAATGATACTCTTACATTATTTTATCATATCTTAAAAGTAAGCATCTCTTAGATTTTGGATCCAACTTGTGATTTCTTTGTTATTATACATCATCTATAAAGGACTTCGAATATATAGAGGAGTGTATGCGACAACAAATTTTATTTCAATACTTTCTTACTTATAAAATGCTTCAAATTCATTGTTAATATTTTCTCTTCTATTATCTGTCCTTAAATATTTGGTCTTTTCTTTTACCATATCAAGTTTAATATGTGCTTTGAAAACTTTAAAGACGAGAATACACATGCTTTTATCTTGATATAGTACATCTAACACCTTCGGAATAATGATCAATAAAGAAGACGAAGTACTTTATTAGTCTCAAGGTCGATCTGGTGCTTGTTTCACATCAAAATAAACCAATTAAATATTGACCTTGACTCTTCAATTTGATGTGTTAAGTTTTACATGATATTGGTCACTTGTAACATAATGCGCATAAAAGGTTAGTGATACCTCTGTAAGCCTAAGGAGTAGCTTTTACTCAGTGAGGACCTTCTATTCTTATTTGGAATTATGTCCAATTTTTTAATGTCCTAATATTAAAGATATTTTAATTGAACTGCTTGAAGCAACTAATCCTTTTATTTCTAGTAATATTGTCTCTCCTTTCAACTTGTACATGTTTGCACCTATATTTTCTACCTTGTCTTAAATTACCTTCAAAATCTTATTGAGAATTTCTATTTTACATCCAAGATCATCTAGTTGTCCTAAAGAGAACAAAATCTTATTTAAACCTTTTATGTGTCATACTGCCTGAATGGTATAAATTGTACCATCATACATCTTCAATTTGATAGATATAATACCAATAACCTTTTTATGAGAACCATCACAACTATGCATAGACCATCTTAGATAAGTTTATAATGATGGAATCATTCTATTTGCAAGTTATGTGAAAATTAGCTCCTAAGTTGACGAGCCATACATCAAGTGATAATTTCTTTTTTTCAATTTATCGCTACTTTATAACACAGAGCATTGCTATCATATGAAATAATTGAAATTTGTCCTTAAGGACTAAAATTTTTCTTATATAAATTCTAAAAATTCTTTTAAATCAACCTTTCTTGCCACAATTGTAGCATTTAAATGCTTCTTACTTTTTGATTTTTTGGCCCCTACTTAGGCCATATTTTGTTAGTCTCTCTCTTATCACTAGTAAGGCTTTAACTTGATTTGCACTAGATTTCTTATCTTCATTATTCTTATATTGACTTTCTTTGTCTAAAATTACAATTGCAACTTCATTAAAAACTAAGTTGTTTGTAAGAAGATTATTTGTTATTTGATGATGACTTGACCATATGGATTTGAAGTAGGATTTTGATGCATTCATGTAACTCTATTCTATAATTGATCAATGTAAGTTGAGAGAATAAAGTAGTCAAATTAGTAATGTACTTGGTCATCAAAGTTAATTATGATACTTGAAGAGCATAAAGTTTCTCTTACAGGTTGTTTGGAAACCTCCGAATTGAATTCAATTGCAGAATTGAATTCAATGCAATTGAATTCAATTCAACTGTTTGGAAACATAAAAATGGGATGAATTCAATTCATGCATGTAATTGAAACTCATCCTCTTTATAAATTGAATTTACTCCTCCAAGCATTAGAATTGAATTCATGCAATTGATTGACTTGTATGAATTCAACGAGGATATGGGAATTTCTCACTCATTTTGCACGATAAATAATATTTATATATGATTAATAACCAGATTAATTTTCCTTTATTTTTATATTTAAAATTGTAATTTTACATTAATTATGAAATTATTATTGTAAATTTAGAAATATGAGATTTTTTAAATAAAGAATAAATCATGAAATCCTTTGATCAACTTGTATCAATTTATGCACTACATCTTCTTCAATTTTATAATAATAATTAAAAATTTTCATATTTTTAGTCAAGGTTAAAAATATTATATGAAATAATTGAATTCATTTTAATTGTGTTCTAAATAGTGTAATTGAATTTAACTCTAATATTCTGAATTTGTTTCAAATGGTATAAATTCAATTCAATTCAATCTTATTAATATAATTGAATCCAATTTGTTAATGAATTTAATTAGAAGATTTCCAAATAGTTTGTTAAAGAAAATTTTATTATGAAATGACTTGACCTCATATAGCTTTATAAGATGAGTTCATATCTCTTTTGTTGCTCTCTTCTCCTCTACGTTTGACAAAACTTCATTAGCTAAAGTTAGATGAAGATTTGCAATAGCATTGATGTCTATTTCATTCTATTTGACATTATTAATAAAGTCAATCAACCTTTCACTAATGACTATAAGACAATTATCTTTTGTAAGAATAGTTTATTTTTTAATTTCACAATAAGAAATTATTTCTATTGAACTTCTTAATCTTTTATTTTGAGTTAAAGAGATGTATCTCAATATTTCATGTAAATATTGAGATAGACATCAATGCTAGTACTTTCAATGAATGATTAATATTTAACTTTATTTTTGATATGGAGGATCCACTTATGCTTAAAGGTAAATAATCGTTTAGTGATTAAATCGGTCATGCTATATGGAGCATACTTTTGGCTTATCAAATAGGTGTATTGTCATAAGTTAATGATTACAAAGATGATAATGCTCAATTGGATAGGCAACCTTAGTAGAATAGATATGGTTATGAATGTAATGGTAAGAGATAAATTAAAGGTGACTAATATTAATGAAAGATTAAAAGAGACAATCCTTAGGCAGTTGGTGGTTCGAGCATTAGAGACTATAAGAGGGGAAAAAAAGGTTAAGAAGAACTAGGAAAGTGATCAAAATTATATGACTTTACTGGAATTTATTGAGGATATGATTCGTAATAGAAAACTTTGGCGTACTACGATAAAGGTAAAAGATCTCACTTAGAGAGGTCTTTTTCTTTCTTATAGATCTTTTAAACATTTTCTTTTAATGATTCAAGGCTTATGTCTTGTATTTAGCTTAAACTTGTAAACTAAACATTCTCTTATGTAGCTTAAATATGCTCTTGTATTGACTCGTTTGATTTAGTTTTTTTTTCTCCTTTATATGTGTATTTATGTACCTATTTTATGTTCTTATTCTTATTTTAACCTTGCTCTATATCTATTGTAATATTGATTTTATTATTTATATATTTTATTTTATTTATACATATATATTTGTTTATTTGTTTATTTATTTATGTTTATGTATCTATTATTAGTGTTATTATCTTTTATGTCTTTTATTTTTATTTTATTAATTTACTACTTAAATATGTATATAGGTATTTATTTTTATGTGGATCTATCGAAATAATATCTCTATCAATTAAGGGTAAGTTTACATACCTATGGACTTCTTTAGATTCCACGATTGATGAGAACTTTCACTTGGTTGTTATTGTTGTTGTTATCACTTATTGAAATGACTAAGCGAATAGAGTAATATTGCAACTTAATTAAGATTGGAAGAAATAAGACACACACACAATTTTTGAGTAAAAAGATAAGTTACAATACAATCACTCTCTAACTCTACGTATTAATTTGTAACTTAAAATATATAAGCTTGGAATCCTCCTAAGTTCTACTCTTAATGTTTGAAATTGTTTGTTAATACAAAAATAAGAAGATAGATGAGTATTATAAGTAAATCAAACAAATTATAATCACACAATTTAACCGTAGACTTATGCACAAAATCTTATCGCCATTATATACTTATAAATAACTTATAATAAATATATATACATTCAAAACTAGTATATATTTCTATCTTGATTTTATGACAAAAGATAACTTCTAAATAATCCTTGAAGGGAAGCAAAGAGAAATGCTCCTCCTATGAGCGCTGCAGCCATAATTCTTTGATACTTGAAATGGAATTGTTGATCTAAAACAACAACAAAGAAATCAAGTTGATGAGTTCGATAATTGTGTTTAGTAAGGTGGTATTGTTGTATGATTTTTTTGGAAGATGTATGTTGTTGTATGATTGATATATAATACATTCTTAAATTGCCTTCAAGTAGCTTTCCAAAGTCTATACAAGGTTTCCTTCCCCTCGTTTGCAGGAAATTTCCTCCCTTGAAAAAGGTGGCACCAATTTGCGTAACTTGACCGTGACTTGTGATTGTGAAAGGTTGTGTGAAAACAAGAAACTAATAGCAGTGAAATTAACATAATCCTTATTTTTTATTGCAATGGGGCTGGAATTTCAGTCTAGGTCCCCATCTCTCCATTTTTTTCCAGGAAATACATCGCAATCTCATCGAAGTATACATATAACTCCAAGAATGATATCGATAAGAGTAATTGACTAATTGCTCCTATTTATGGATTATAATTATAATGCGCAAGCATGCAAAAAATTCTGTGGATCATTTAGTTGTTGAAGCGGTAACTAATGCTGTATATGTGAATCCAAATTACCCTCCGGCTCTAACAGGAACGTAAACTCACGCATCAACGATTCTACTAGTAATTTCAAGACTCGTCTTTGAAGAGAAGAGAGTTAAAAAGATACCGACACTACAAATTATTATATCCATCTGCCCTTCTTTTCAATACAATTTCTAGTCTATGGCAAGCCAATTCATTGCGATTTCACCAAATGTCAAAAGCTTACTTGAGAAAACCTCAAATTCTGCGATAAAATAGGTAGAAAAAGCCACTTTTGACCCGAAAAGTAGAACTAAGTAATCTTGTTTGAGTAGTGATTGTGGGATTAGTGTAAGCAAATCTTTTTCAATTGCACGATACTGTAAAATGGAGAACTACTTTTAAAAGTAATTCGATTAGACGCAATCTATTTGGACCAAATTATTTAATCTCATTAATTTCATAATTAAAATTAATTTGCCACTCGACAGACAAAGAATCACGGATTAACTAATCTGTTCGGTAATTTATTATCAAGTCAATTAATTAATTAGCCCTCATTAATTAACAAACTCAATAATAATAAATCGATTAAGCATAGATATTAAATAAACATTGAAATAAACGACAACAATTAAACTATGAGTCTTACAAAATACATGCATCAAATGTAAAGTACCTTATCTAGATTAAAAATTAGCCACACATAATACTAATCTCTATCAACTAAAGCTCAAATTAACAAATTAAAATTAAAAATAAACCTTCCCTAAAATTGCCCACTGCCGTACGTTGTCACTGTGCATCGATTTGACGAATAAACCTTGAGGTTTATCGTCTGTCCTCCGCGCACTGTGCTGGAGCTGCTCCTCTCACTATCGCCTGCGCTCTACTCCACAACCTCTCCATGCAGCCTAGCCGCCAAGCCAGCAACAGCTCCAAGTTATCTCCACGCGAGCTGCTGCTGCTAGCCTCCTTCAGCGCCGCACACTCCTCAGCTTTCCCCTTTTTTCCTTCTGATTTTTTTCTTAGTTCACGCACACCACTCTCTAGCTCTTCTCTTCTTTTCAGTTCATCTTCCTAACGCACCAGCCCTCTTCTCTTTTTATTTTAACGCACAGTCCACTCACCTCCCTCCTAGTGTAACGTTCTCTCCCTCCTCTTGCTCACTCACCTTTTTTTTTTTTTGCTTTACACCTAACGCTACTCCTTCAAGCTACTCACTCCCACTTGGCTCATGTCCTCCTCAATTCACCAAACTCACCCCTATGTAACGCACACTCTCCTTCCTCTTCACGCTGATCCCTTGTATTTTCTATTCACTCATTTAACCTCTCCCCATTTTTTGTTCAGCACCTAGCTCCTTCCCTATCCACGCAACCCCACCTGATGTTATCCTCTTTGATTTTTCTTCCCCCTCGCTAGTTCACGCACAGCCCCCTTCATATCACCAGCTCACGTTGCTTTTACTTGCCCCCACCAGCTCCATTCTCCTTTTCATCTCATCCACGTCTCTCTTGTCTTTCCTTGGTGGCTGTCATTTTATTTAATTCTTCTCCTCATGTGCCCTCCAGCTGTTGTCTTTGGCATTTTATTTTATTCCTCTGCTGTTGTTTGGTGCTTCCTGGAGCTTGCGTTGGTGGTGGGTCTGTCTTCTAGCTGTTGTGTTTTGGATGTGCCATGTAAATGCTTCTGAACTGCTGCAGTGTTGTAACTCCTTTCATTGTGTGACACGGCAATATAATGAAGTGAAGCATGGAAGTCACGTGTGTTTGTCTTTGTCTTAAAATATTTGTGTCTGAAAACTAAACCATCAAGAACGTTGCTTGTCTCCTTCTTTTCTCCTTTCATTGTGTGACACGGCAATATAATGAAGTGAAGCATGGAAGTCACGTGTGTTTGTCTTTGTCTTAAAATATTTGTGTCTGAAAACTAAACTATCAAGAACGTTGCTTGTCTCCTTCTTTTCTGCTTCAGATACATTCATCTTCATTGTTTATTCTTCATATTTCTTCTGCTTTTGAGGAGAATAATGTGATTACTATAGCTGGTGCTTTGTAAGTGGAGGAATGGTAAGTGGGGTTGGACAATTAAGCATGGGTGTTTTCAATGCTGGTGGTCTCCTCAAGCTCACGTTTCTGCATGGTTGTTTCCGATCTCTTGCTTTATTCTTCTTCCTACTATTCAATGATGTGACAATTAAAGGTCACACGTCAAACCCTTTAAAAACCTCCTCTCATTTGCTTTATGCCTCTTCACCGCGTTTTAATCCTTATGTGTCCGCCTGAAGCGTCGTTTTGGCTGCTTGGTCACGCCTCTGCGTGATTTTTCTTGGCCCAACGTCTGCGTTTTAAGATGCCTCCACGTGTTCACTGTTGATTGACAAGACGAATAAAGGTTTGCTCCTCCTTTAAAACCTGTTGCTCGCTTTCACCGACGCCGCTTCTCCATCGTGTTTGGAATCAAACGCTGCGTCCTCGCTTGTAGCTTAGTCGTTTCTTGCTCGACGCACGTTTCACGCTGCCTTCCTTTGCTCATTTAAAACGCTCGTGTCTTTGCTTGTATTAAACGCTCCACTTGCTCGGCCCTCCTTGCGTGTTTCTTGTTTTATTCTCCCTTTTACTATTGCGTGATGGGACAATTAAGTTTTGCAAGCTCTCCTTTAAAACCTCGCTCCTGCCCTCTATTGCTTCTCTTCAAAACGACGCTACCTTATTGGTCTCCTCATTTTCCTTGCTTCCTCTTCTTCTTCAGTAATTGTTTTATATTTCTTGTCTCATTATTTTCTCTTCTTCTCCATAAAAGCAAGTAGATATTAATCTTCAAAAATGATCCATATGTCACGCATTCGATTCACTTTAATTTCTTTGCTATCAAATTGTACCTAAAAACAAATATAAATTAAAGTGAGTATTTTAATCATTTTTGTATCGATAATCGCTAAGTGAAAATAATTAAAAATATTAGCTTTTGACCGTCCTCGGGCAAAACATCCAAATTAAGTTCAAAGATTCGAAACATTTACTCAATTCCCATATTTTTCAAGACAATATAATCATAAGCAAAGATGAATAACTTTCAAGCATCATAGCAAGAAATCAACATTCTAAGCTTTTACTCATGATCAATCAACATTCAATATCTTCAAAAACTGAGCAATCTAATGGTAGACTAGAAAATGTGTTTAATTAAAATATATCAATGGGTACACTCAATACCATTCATGAACATGACAATCCACAACTTTGCATATCATTTCATTTCTCCACCACTAATGTTCACATGCAAAATCATGAATCAACGGACTTTTCAAGGTTGTAATGTAGGCAAGGTAAGGTGAGATATATTTGGGTCAAGTAGCATGAAAGTCATCAAAGCTAGTGAAACAAAGTAACACTCAATCTAAAAGCTGGTGTACCGAAATCGGTTATAGCCGATGCAAAACTTACATCTCACGACCTCATTCGGCTCTCACACAAACCACATGAAGCACAAATCAATCCGAATGAATCACTTATATAGTTTATCTCAATGAAATCGTAAGAGTGAACATTTCAAGCAAATCTCTACCTCATATTCAACATTCTCAAATAACTCAATCATTACAACTCTAGGAAGATGCATTAATCATAAACAACTTTTAAACACATATGCAATTCTTCATTGATAAATTTATTTTAAACAACTTTTTTTCATTTTTTTCATTTTTTTCAATTTCTTTTCTTTCTCTTTTTTTTTCTTTTTCTTTCTTTCTTTTCTTTTTTCTCTTTTTTCATTTTGTTTTTCATTCATTCATTTTTTTCATTTTCTTTTCATTGTAAAATTAAAATAAACTACATCAACATGGAAATCTCAATGATAAGATATAAAATAACATCCCAAGATTATAACCAACCCACATATATACACCCCCACACTAAGAATTTTGTATATCAACAACCTCAACAATCACAAATGTTCTACTAGCTTTATGACTTAGGTAGGACATTTGGTTGTTAAAAGCATAAAATGTGGTTTATACAAAAGAAAGACTAAAGCTCAAAGGGTTTATCAAGGAAAAATCATGTCAATAGGGTAGTCATTTGGCCAATGTAGCTTATGAAAAACAAAGAATGCCTAATCATGTCCATGTTAATGCATGTGATAAAATGTGGTCTCAAATAGAAATTCAATGCAAAATCAAGGCGTACATGTCATGAAGGTCACACATTATCAAAAGGCAATGAGATGATAAAGATGTGTCGATCAAATCTACCAAAATCTCACCACTTTTGTCTACCATTAGTCACTACTTTCTTAAAGATAATGCATATCACCAATCACAAGAGCAAAAAAGTACATGCTAAAGTTGCTATGAAATTATCCAGTCAATCCACACTCCAATCATGATTATATAATCCTAGAAGCAATAGAAAAGAGAAAATGCTTGTTTCATTTGTTTTATTCTTTCTCTCATTTTGATTGAAAACTTAAAACAAGTAAAACAACAAATTCAAAAACACATATGCAAATAAAAAGTAATGCGAAAATGTAAAAGAAAAGAAA
Source organism: Erythroxylum novogranatense (assembly GCA_029891385.1). Lineage (NCBI taxonomy): Eukaryota > Viridiplantae > Streptophyta > Magnoliopsida > Malpighiales > Erythroxylaceae > Erythroxylum > Erythroxylum novogranatense. Next base: position 1,882 of record JAIWQS010000087.1, on the reverse strand, counting down.
TTTACTTCCTTGGTTTGCCTCCCAAAGCGCCTTGGTTTAGAATTCGCCGACTCGACTCCTTTTTCTCCTCACGTGAAAAAATTATGATCTTCTTGAATTACATGTGGCTCTTCCACGTAAGGTAGTTCCGGATAGGGCCTTAGTCGATCATCATCCTCCTTCAGTATCTTCCCTATCCTCAGCTTCTCAATTTTGACTGAGTCCATATATTCCGGAAATATTTCAAACATCTCCTCACCTTTTTCTTCTGCAGTTAGCTCCTCCAATCTGTAATGTAAAGGTAAATAGTTAGTTTAAAAAAAAATTATGGACTCAGTACTTACCTCCGAGCTAAAAGATGTGTTCTTTTCGACTTCGAGCTCCTTCTCCACTTCTTCAACACAAACAATTTGTTGAGGGTTGACCTCAAAATTCTCAAGCTCCTCATCACTTTGCAAATTTTCAGCATACTTCAATTGGGTATACCTCGGGTTGATACTGGGTTGCTCTCTCTTGCTTTGCGATTCTAGGTGATCAAGACGCATTGTCATCGACCTAGTAGGTAATCCGTGGTCTACATTGGATTGCTTTGATTTGTTGAATATCCTGTTGCAATTGCAAAGTGTTAGCAATATGTTTGTTAACCATTTCTTCTAAAGATGCACACAATTATGTTGGCTCTCCAGGATCTTGGCGCTATAACATGTGTCTTTTGAAATTGCCCACAATTCTTCGAATTGTAAAGTACTCTCTGCAAATTGCAACATCAACTCTTTCATAGATGGACCAAAGTTGTGATAGGAAGCTTCACAGTCAATTTATATTGTCAGTGTCCCGCAAACTATCATAGAAGATTACGTGATTATTCCATCCATAACAAAAGTTAGGTTGATCAGTCCAAACATTGTTATAGGAATAAGAATATCAATTATAAAAGAAATTACTTCCTTCCATATCAAATTTTTTCTTTTTAACACAAAAATATAAAATGAAAAGATCACCAAATAGCATAAAAAGAAATTAATCACGAAAAATATATACAAAACACCAATTAAATCACAAACAAAAACTAAAAGAAAGAAAAATGATTAGCAACACAAATAAACAAAAACTTGAATACCGATCTAAACGGCGGCGCAAAATTTGGTGGTGTGTCAAACCAACAAAATAAATTCTACTCTAGAACACTTAAGCTGAGTAAAGTGGTGAATATGGTCGAACCACGGAGACCAATGTAGTAATTGTTTATTTGTGTGAAATCAAAATAAAAATAAAAATAAATATAAAGAGATTTGATTTGGGGATGATTAATTTTAAAACGAAATCACGCAGGAAGAAATTAAAATAAGATTGAAAATAATGAATAAAAGCCTAGCCAAGGTACTTTTCCGCTTGATACCGTAATTGATCATAGACTCAAAATATATATTTTGTTCATTCCTATGGACAAAGTTATAATAGAGTCATGAATAGCCAAATCTACCAATCCATTCATAATTATTCGATAATCCGAGTAAAGCTTCACGATTATTACCATGACCAATTAGACTATTCCGAGTAAAACTCAGCGAATATAATCTATATAATGTGGCTCTAATGGACCCTCGTCTTATGCCAACATAATCCGGAAAAAGTAATCTATTTAGACCAAATTATTTAATCTCATTAATTTCTTAATTAAAATTAATTTGCCACTCGATAGACAATGATCAGCGGATTAACTAATCTATTCGAATTTATTATCAAGTCAATTAATTAATGGCCTCATTAATTAACAAACTCAACAAGTAATAAATCGATTAAGCATAGAGATTAAATAAACATTGAAATATAAGCGACAACAATTAAACTATGAGTCTTACAAAATACATGCATCAAATATAAACTACGTTGTCTAGATTAA